>CABFVZ010000878.1:229094-247211 GCA_902151445.1 Timema monikensis
TATATATATAATTATCGTTCACTCCTCCCCTTTCTTTTAAACTACAAAAGTATAATTTAATAACGTTGCAAATCACTGCCAGATCGAATTAAATGTCTAGCCCGCCAAATATTATTATGAATTTTTGAAATGGCCCGCTTGGATAACTACACCTAATTGAGTTGAGGGCCGCCTAAGCGGGTATATTTATTTTTGTTTCAATAGTATAACATAACTTCATTAGTTTTAAAGCCATCATTCTATTTCAAATACAACAGATGGGGTAAAATGAATACAAACAACATGATTTTTATTCTTGTTCAAAATAAATTAATAACCTAAACTTATATTGATTTTATGATAAACCGGCGAATGAATCAATAGATGACAACATGGCCGCATGACTCATTTCTTTTGTTTAGAAATGGCAGGTATACTTGAAAGTGTGAGGGAAGATGATTTTGTGGAATATTACCTATTTCCTACCGGAATTGAAGATGTCATCAATGCCAACGAAGAAACTAATAATATTTTACAAAGCTTATCAACAAGAGTACAAACTATAGTTGGCCAATACACCGACAAATATATATGGCACAAAGACAGTTTCAATATTGTTGTAAGGGGCGAGTATACATTCACAGGGGAGATTTCTGGAAAAAGTAAATAAAATTAAATGTTTTATTTCCATTGTTACATATTATTTATTAGTATTTAGATATTATATAGTTGTGTAAATTGTTAAACATTATTTTGCAATGGTAACAAAAGGCAAATTTAAATTTTGATCGCACTATTTAATGGTTAGTTAAACATTAATCCAAACAATGTGCTTAGAGGCATTGGCGTAACCGGGGGATGATTTTAGAGGCCACGAACCCCCACATTTTGCTTTGTTGAAAACTAAAAGATTTTTTTTTGTTTTCTCGTTTTTACTAATAAAATACATAATTACGAGACTACAGATTCTGGTAAATTAGGCCTTTTATTAAACACACTAAAACATTATCACTAACATATTGCTTAGGGTTAAAATATAAAGACCTAAGCACCCCCCGCCCAAGTTCTTAGTAACTGTTGGTTAGAGGATCTTTATTTTGCTTTAAGGATGGAAAAAAAGTTATAATAAGCAAGTGCGATATGTATTCCAAATGCTAAAACAAATTATTAACATTAAAATAAACTAGTTTTCTTGAGCTAAGGATCTCGGGTTCCATTCCCGGCATGGCTAAAAAAATTAACATAGGCCTAGGTGAAATGTGGGTTTCCCTTTTCCCAGTGATGAAATAACAACTGGGGGCTGAGTGTTATGTAGTGTAGGTCATAAGTTGAGTACTAATATAATGTCGGTTTAGAAAGTGCACATTAAACACCTCGAATAAAAAAATAAATAAAATAAAGGGCCATGTTACAGGAGTTGGTAAAAGGTGTATCAATCTGGTATCCTAACCTAGAATTTATGTGGTTCTCATATAGGCTAATGGATTGTTCCCAACTATAGAACAAATAATACAAACCTGCACACCCATTAGTACAGTTAATTGATTTGGCATGCGATGGAAAGGCAGATGTTGGTCTCTATGTTCACACAACACCAATTAAAACCATCAAACTACTAACCATGTGTTCTTATTCACAGATAACTCGCCACATCTGTATGGTGCCACACATTATGGTGAGAACATTGAAGATGAGTGGTTCATCGTGTTCCTGCTGCTTCAACTAACTAAAGAGATTGACGATATTGTCATCAGGTGAGACAGTTGCCTCTAGGGTTGCCAATTGTTTCTTATAGAATTTCAAAACAATAACCCAATTCTAAACTGTGGAAGTACAATAATAAATTCATGTTCAGGGTGGCGCAAAAAAGTGTTTACTCATGATATCTCTTGTTATTTATTAAGATAAAAGCAAAAATTAAAAAATATTTTAGTAGGTTATCTTATACATGACATTTGCGTATTTTTTTTAAACTTTGGCGTCATATAATGGGTCACGCCCTTTTTTTGTCCTCATAATCTGCAATCTAGACAATGGCATTAATAAGTAAAGCATACTCAGATTCTCTGTGTGTTTTAAATAAAATTGGATTAAAAAACAGTTGATAATCAGCTGTTTTAAATCATTGCAATATTATTATTATTATCATCACCGCATTTTACTACCTGTTTGGGTTATACACACCGTTGCAATCAAGTGTGTGAATTACAGCGCAGATTCTGCTTTTTATTTTTCGGCAAGAGTGTGAATCAAGCTTTAGCGTAGAGTGGAGCATAAATACATTTCTTAACTTCTGGGACATTTTGTGTACCTTGTGGGGTTCACCCGGGAAACAAAACATTTTAATTCTGGGGCTCTCCCAGATAATCCAGTACTGTCAGCAACCCTAGTTGCCTTCAGAACTTGCATCTTGATGGTAGGCTACTAAGTTAGTTTATTTTATTATTAAATGAATTGTTAAACTATTGAAATTAATTTATCAAAAATATACCTTTTTCTTACTCTTAGCACCACATCACACTACCTGTTCGGGTTATACACCTATGTACTAATTACACTTATGTGTTAGGATTAGGAAGGTTGAATTTAGAATAAATGTACACACATTTGCACAGAGATAAAGTGGAAAACCATTACAAACCTCAGTCTCTCTGTCTTTGGCAGTCTAGTTTATTGCAAAAGTGACTCTTTGGACCATGCAGCGTTGAAGCGAGCTAGTTTTAGTTAATTTACAAGCAGCGGTGCTAGAGCCTTGACTTTGACCTGAGTGGTATCAGTTTGAATCCCTGCTGGACTATTGTTTTCTTATATTGGTTGGAATGTGAATATGTACATTTGTCCTGTGTCTGAAGACTGTACGTTTTGAGCAGGTGGTAAGCCAAATGGTTATAAAGTTTATTCAGGTGTTAACTCTTAACAATATTAAGACAAGGTTTTCCTGATGAAATGTATATTTGGTGCGCAGGGTCGTGGACACAGATGGAGAGTTCCTTCTTATTGAAGCGGCTGAATATTTGCCCAAATGGGCCAATCCAGAAACATGTGAACAGAGGGTAAATAACACTTGTTGATTGTAGGAATAGTCTTGATTCATATTTTTTATTTTTAAATGTTTACCTTTATTTTTAAATTCTCAATTTTTATTCATTTATTTTATATATTGTACTCTATGTATTGGGTTTGCAAAACAATCAATAAAAAGTATAGGGGTGTGTGACATCCACTTTTTCAGTTTGAAGCGAAGCCAAATCTATTAATATAAAACCTATTCATGAAGCTGAATCGAAGTTCAGGTATAAAAAAAAAAGTTAGATTAAAATAGCATAGGTACTTTGCATAACATTGTAAATTTATTATTAAATATATTACCAAACCCTTCCTTCACCTCTGACAAGACATCTTGTGAATGTGGGGAATGCCAGGCCTCCACCGTGGTTCGGATTCCACGTTAAACTGTAGGTCCTTCATTTCATCTCACAATCACCCTACCATTACACATTAACGTAAGTGCGTATAACCCGAACGGGTAGTAAGACGCGGTGCCAATAATAATTAAATATATTATTTATGCTCTATTCCAAACATAACATATTTAGTCTTAAATTGATAAATTATGCTATTATTATAGAGTGTAATTTTTATTTTTTTACTTTTTTACATGAACAATAATTTGTGATGAAAATAACTGTAGAAAATAAAAAATAAAATAAATATATTTTTAGTATTTTTTTTGGGGCAAAGCTTGTAATTGTCAAATCTGGAATTTTACTTTGTAATTAAATTCGAAGCGAAGTTTTCAAAGCTTCACACAGTCCTAAAAAAATATTAATAGTAAAAAAAACTCTGTGCGGCTATATTTGGTAGACTCAAGATCTTTTGATACAAATAAGACTTGAAGAGTATCAAAGAATCGAATTTGTAATCGTAAGTTGTCAACTTGTGCCCCAGGTGTACTTGTACAGAGGCGGTCTGCACATGGTCCCCCTGACTGAAGGTAACTCCCAAGAGCACGTGTTGGAGGTGAAAGAGGGTGTGGCTCAGGTGAGAAGAGACCCAACAGGGACCCTGGTCCACCCGAACATACAGGAGGCTGTGTTCCGGAAGATAGCAGGGTCAGTATATAGATACATGGTCACTAGTCACACTGCTAATACCCTCGAGACAGCAAAATGAATGTGTAAGCAATGTTGTTGGTATTTAATAATACTGGTAAAACTGTGAAGTGTATTTTCATTTCCTGGTTCATAGATACAAGTAGGAGTATGCAAAGCTTCTAAACTTCGACTTGGCTTCGAAAATTATGAAGTTTTATCAAAATATTGACAGCTAAAATATTAATTTCATGTTAATTACTGCTTTGCTGAACTCTTATATACATTACAAATTAATATTCATACCATAAAATCAGAGGTAAATGAATTGAAGTGTGTAAATGGAATTTATAAGATTAGTTAAATATTTTTTGTAATGAAACCTCTTCAAAGTGCTTGAAAGTTCTATAAATAAAAACTATTTAAAGTGTAAATAAATGACCAAAAAAATGTATCCCAACTTCAATTCTGCTTCGAGAATATTTCATAATCAGCTTAGGTGAACGCATGGTCTAAGGCGTCACTCTTGAACTAGACTATAATGCCGATGACAGGGAGATCAGGGTTCGAATTCTGGTCAAATGTACTGAGTGTGATTTTTCTTAAACTGTCCCCCCTCCCCTCCCTCCCCCAAGCTAATTATGGTACATTGTCTCTAAATTCAAACTTCCTCATCCCTCATTAATTAGCATAACTGATACATAAGTGTATAACCTGAACAGGTAAGACGTGGTGGTAAAAATAATATATATATGGTATATTTGATTTACGTTCACTTAGAATTGAAAAAGTGTACCTCACATACCCCTAGAAATGAATGCATAATTTCTATAAAGTCTCATCACTACAGTTCATCAGAACTTCCAACTAAATGAATTTACTTCCTCCAGGTACCCTGGTAAGGTGACAGAGCACCTCCACCGAGCCACAGCATATGTTCCTGTTGGGGTGGCAACACTGCTCAAGAGCAGACCTAACCTTGTGGCGCTGGCTGTACGGGCCTTTTGCAACAGGGACCCCATCGACATGAAGGTGTGCATGCGTTTGAGTAAGGATGTTGTGTTGTAGTGGTACAACTTGCTGGTCCTCAGGATTGAGTGGTAGGGGACCAGAGACAACAGATCCTTGGTAATTTAACAAGATATTGATCACTGGTACTGTCCCAAGTTAAGTTAGTTTGTAAGCAGTGTTTAAATAACCCCTTTTGTAGAAAGTGCCACATTTACAATAATAAAAGCTTTGAGGTCGGGTTGTGGGGTACTCGAGAAAAGGTCAGTGTTTTTGCAGTTTTTATATCAAAACTAGAGTTTAATGACAGTTTATATCTTCATTTAAAAAGTTTCTCATATAATGCTGCTGTGCTCATCACCGATATTCAACAACTGTTGATATCATCATGTAAGAGTATTAAACTCTTTGTTTCTACTGGAACCATATTTTATTTATCTTGGCCAAAAATAGTTTTGCTATAAAAACTGCAAACACACTTACCTAGTCTTGTGTGCCCTACGTTCCCACCTTAAGTGTTATTCACTATATGAACGACCAGACATTGTCCAATCAGATGTATTGTTCCTGCAGGTGTTCCGAGCGATGCGTTATTTCCCCCCAGAGAACCGTGTGAAGGTGAGTGTGATGCTCACCAAGTGTCTATACGCGATGGTGACCCACCAGCAGTTCCAACCAGACCGACGTACCGGATGGAACCTGCCACCGGTACACAGTCCTGACTACAAGTCCCACCTGCTGGGCGTGAAGTTGGCGTGTGGGTTTGAGATCCTGGTGGCTCAAGCTAGGAACAGCGGCACAGACATATCTGATGATATTTTAAATGACCGTGGCTGGTTACTGTACCTCACCAGTCTCGAAAAGAATGGATATTTTAGGGTAAATCCAATTTTTCCTTATTCTAAGTCAACTTCCAGTATAGCCTATATAAGCTCCAATGTACTAATTTAAACTTATTTAGACTTGTATTATTATTATTAGCACCACGTCTTAACTACCCATTCAGGTCATTCACACTTACACTAATGTGTGTAGGGTGATTGTGAGATGAAATGGAGGACCTACAGTTTAATGTGAGATCCAAACCACGGTGGAGGCCTGGCATTCCACACATTTACAAGTTGTGATTAATACACGTCTTGGCAATCAGATAAATCTGTGCCGGGACCGAGGATTGAACCCCGGACCCCCGGCACAGAAGTCTGACACCTTAACCCTAGACCACTAGGTCACCTTTTAGACTTGTACAAGAAATAATCGAGAATATCAAACTTGATATCTTACTTACGTCTTACAAAAAATGTAATATTAGGGAACGGGATTCTTAAATCACTCAATCTTTTAAGAATATTTGCAATTTGAAGATTCGAGACTTATATTCTTAACTTTTCAAGTGAAATTTGTTTTAGTGCTCTAATATTGCTTATTGATGTTTCAGAACCAATTATAGTTATAAGATGAACTTAACAACTAGGCCCCAGATTAGTAATTTAACACTTAATTGGATGTATGAATGTTGTAATGAATGGATTATCAGAAAGAATGTTAGAGTTTAGTAAAGTAAGCGATAGTGAAGGAAGCCAAACTGAAAGGATTGTTAGGTTAGGCAGGAACAAACACTTCTTCACATTTCCACATTGTTTTTAAATTTTTCAGAAATATTCCTTTTTCATACAAAGAGACACATAAAACACAAAGAAAGATATTATATGGAACTATGTTTTATTATCCTAAAGAGTTTTAATGGAATGAAACCTAGGTCAGGGTATTGGGTATAACAATCAATTTTTTTGAATAGGCAGTCATTAATTCTTTGTCCATTAATAGCAATGTAAAAACTATATTGTGTTTGTCCCCTCTTATACGTTTGTATTCACCTCTTATACATTCTTCCTTACATAACTTAATGCACTTCATAAAGTGAAAAAAGGTTTTCCTTAAAGAAATAAACCGTAGAAAGTGAAAGTTTTGGTGTTCAAAGGAAACAGAAATATTCATTGGGTGATATTTTTTTTTTACTGCACAGCCATCAATAGTAGAGACTCTAATTTGTGGTAAATAAAATTATTTGATTTCACTAAATAAAAGGCTAGATCCTGATTTTTGGTAAATAAAGTTATTGTGTTTCGCTAAATAAACTTGTATATTGATATAAAAAGTAGGGAAAAAAAATTTTGGGGAAAAGAGTGGGGACTTAAAATTATAACATATCAACTATTACTATGAATAGAAAAATTACAGGTAAAAAGTTTGACGTTTTTGACTATTTCTGGTATGTTTTAAACACAAATATTTAAATAACATCAATTAAAAAAAGCTGTATATAATATTTTATTACTATTTAATTCTAATTTTCATAATGAAGGCCTACTCATTACAAAATAATAATCTTTTTAAATTGTATTCCTTAAACGTCATGTATACACTGTAGACAACAACCTAGCTTATACCAAGTTATTTTTACCAGATAAAAAAAGCTCATACATTTTTTATCGTAACACACATACATCGATCACCAAGCAAAGTACCTGCAAAAAAAAAAGCATTATTTTCGAATATCTAAACCAATCCAAGTGGGTGTTACACAATTTACACATACTTTTGTTTAGCCTTAATAAATATGTAAAAGCAATCTTTTTAATATTTGAGTTCTATTTCAAAAATACGTGCAATTTTTGGCATCTTAAATCTTCATTCACCTATTATTCCGCTGAATACTCTTCCATATAGCAACAATTAATCACCACACTCAACATAACGTTACTTGATAGTTACATAAAATGAAAGACCAAATACATAAAGATAAAAAGCTCTCAATCTAGCTTAACTTGGGGGTAATTTTCTTCTTTAAATAGTTGTCTTTGGAGACAATATGGCTCTGAATGTAGCCAGTTCAAACAATTCTCTTACCATTAATCTTTGGTATAGGGAAATTATTTTGTATTAGCATAGTTGATACTCTATTTTAAATTAAAGGTAAAATGATTAATTTCACAAAGAAAAATGATTTTGTTTTGTTTCAATTATTATTATTATTATTATTATTATTATTAGCACCGCGTCTTACTACCCATTTGGGTTGTACACACGCTAATGTGTAATGGTAGGGTGATTGTGAAATGAAATGAAGGACCTACAGTTTAACGTGGAATCCGAACCACGGTGGAGACCTGGCACCCACATTCACAAGATGTCTTGTCAGAGGTGAAGGAAGGGTTTGGTAATCAGGTAAATCTGTGCCGGGACCGAGGATTTAACCCCGGCCGCCAGCACAGAAGTCTGACACCTTACCCCTAGACCACCAGGTCACCGACTTTTTATTTCAAGAATGTATTATTACCTAAAAGATGCTACAATGATCTTAATATATGTTTCGTTAGTAATTTTAATGTTCTGAGCGTTTCTAATTATTAGTTCTTTTGCATGCCAGAAATTCACAAATGTACTCAACATGACCTTTGTTTAGGTTTTTTTTTTTACAAATTTTTTAAAAGGTTTTCAACTTCACTAAGGTGGTAGTTGCATGTGATAGTAGAGGAAGCAAGGCTGAGATATTATGGTCATGTAATGAGGATGTTGGAGTACATGAGATAGTATGGTCATGTAATGTGGATGGAAAGAGATGGGAGGAGCAGAATGGTAGAAGGAAAGAGGAAGACCCAGCCACAGTTGGGTGTGTGTGTGTTCTCCATATATAATAATGATGGTCAGTGTATAGTTGTGAATGGTATCTGGTTATAAGGGTGTAATGAAACTGTTGCAGGATCTTTTGGAGGGCTCCCTAGGTCACACAGAACTATTGAACAAGGCTAGGCAACACTACTTGGACAACAGGGAGGCTGTGCCATGCCGAGCTCCTGTGGGGCAGGTGGTGCTGGATTTGTTGAACAGCCTGGAGATTGATTTGGAGGAGCTGAGTAGGGAAGAGGGATCCTTGCCACCACCAGATGGTACGCAGACAGACTAGGGTCTTCCATGACAACTTACAGTAGTTGGTGTTGGTCTCGGTGATCTCTATACCTGATGATAGTGGGTTCATACCCAGTCAGGGTTAAACAGATTTTTCATAAGTGATATAAATAAATCTGTGGTTAAACTTCTTTTGGAGAAGAAAGTAAAGCTGTCTGTCCCATATTGAGTGTGACATGTGAAAATATCTTTCCCGGCAAAATTGGTAGGGCCTTTTGCTCTCACACATAGCAATTCTAGAATGTTGATATACTATTAATACCGATATAATAATAATGTCAGACATTATAGCTCATTTTCTCTTCTTAGCTAAGGATCTCAGGTTTGATACCATGCATGCCCATCATTGGTGAAATGTGGGTTTCTCCTTTCAGAGCATGGTGCTTTAACGGCTGGGGGTTGTGTCTGTTCTAGATTTAAGGTGATTTTAAATAATTTGTTCATAGGTCGCATGTTGATATAATCAGTCGGTTCAGAAAATGCACATTAAATACCTCAAATAAAAGAAGAAAAACCAATAATAATATAGTAAAATGTTGACCGCAAAAATATGTTTGTATTTGATAAAAGGTGGTCCAACTGCCCAGTTGTGAGAACATTATCTTGTGTTAACCAGATGACAGTTGGCTGGAAGTCTCTCCATGCGACTTGGAATCCATGATGGAGGAGCGCTATGGCAGGAACCAGTTCCTGAACGTCTCCAACAAGAGTGACCCTGCTGACCTAACCTCCCAGCTGACCAAGTTCCTAGACCACATGTCTAGTTTGGAAGGGGTAGAGTTTCCTAGGTGACTACAACACACTCTTTAAATGGATCCACAGCGGTTGCATATACCGCAAAAATAATACTAATTCAGGCAGGACCTTGTGATCAGCCGATCATAGCTGTGTCATTTCCTACTCTGGAGTAATAAGTACACATACAAACAAAATAATACAAATATTATTTTCTTGATGCAAGAACTATTAATGAAAGGAGGCCAAACTTGTTACCCAAAAACTGCCTTTATGAGGTCTCTAATCTCTCATATATAATACTTAATAGCAAATGTTGTATCTTTAAGGAATGCATGTAGTTATGAATCGAAATAGTTTATAATCACCCAACAGTGCTGTGCTTTACTGATTCACTTCAAAACATTATAAAATTTAAGATGGGTCAAATTCACTATAATACGAATCCAGAATATTGTAAGAAATATGAATAAAGAGAATAATATAAAATATGAACAGTCAAACATTCAGTTAAGAGTTAAATTAATATTCTGGGGTCTGAATCATCAATAAACCGTATTAGAGCTGTAAAACAAACACATTCCAATTCAAAATTTTGAAAAAACATAGCTTTTAAAATCGCAAATCTTCCTAAAGATGCTAGAGTAGGGTCCCAACCTCATTTAAAATAGATGGACTTTACACTCTAATATTAAATATTTATCTTTCAGCCAAAACAGTAGTCAAACCTTCTTTAAATGCAGCTGGTTTGTCACTACTTTTATCCTATTGCGGCAAGAATAGAGTATTTGTTCACTAAGTTTGGATTATATAAATAATACTTTTTCCTATCAAAGAAATCATATTTTAAGGGTGTGGACTAAATTCGGGGGTGGCTTATTTTTAGGTTATAAAATGAATTATTGCCTCTTAGCTTGAAGATGAGTTAGTAAGTTAATCCAAGGAGTCAAAGATTAGAAGGGTAATTAATTAGGTGGGAATTAAAACCAAATGACACGACTTATAAACTAACATAAATCCAGAACAGACAACATCCAGCTGCTGGCCATTAATTCATCACTGTGAAAGGGTAAACTCACTTTTCGGCGATGCCAAGAATCGAACTGGGGGCCCATAGTTCAGTAGAAGGACACTCTACCCACTCTACCGACTGAGATAGTGTAATATGTGTAGTGACTGCATTTCTCACCTGTCCACAGTGCAGAGGCAGCCGATACACCCCCTGTGAGGCCCAAGCGGGGCATCAAGATCAACAAAGTGAAGGGGGTCACCACCACCAGTGATATCGAGGTGACTGATTCACCCTCCAGTGGAAACACAGTCACCTTCAACCCAGACACTTTCTCCTGTGCCGTTCAGAACATTCTGGGTCTGTATAAACCATCAGCTTGATTACACTACGTTAAGATTCAAGCTACTGTTCAGTTGATAACATGTTGTGTTTGTGTTGGTAGACTTGGTGATACCAGAAGACAGTTGGGACCTAGAGAGTGATGGTTCTGGAATGAGCTCATACGAAGATGAGATGGATATGGACTTGGATCAACTCAAAACAGGTTTGTGTGATCATTGGTTGGGGGGGTGTTGACACTTTACACACTTGTGTTGATCAAACTGGTTGACAGGCTTGTATCAATATTTTATAGGCAAGAAGATGCCAGAAAGTGAGATAAAACAATACATGGACCAGATGGACAAGGAGCTATCGAGCACTACTATTGGTCACAGCTTCGAGAAGAGTAACTGCTCTAAGCACAAGGTAGTGATCAAAAAAGGGAGAGTTTGATGGCATGTGGTTTGTAGAGCAAGGGAGAGTTATATAATACAAATTTCTTAATGCCCCTCTAGGGTGTCAACAGAACATCCAAATCAGAGGAGAGTTTTGATGACATAGAGAACTTCAAGCCGGTTGACATTGACATGAATGCTCTGAAAAACATATTGGCGTCATACCAGTCGCAGCTGGGTGGAGCTGGCCCCTCCACTAACCTGCTGGGCCCCATGGGGGTGCTACTAGGGACAGAGACTGAGTTTGAGGAAACCTAAATTTGTTGACAACTAAGGGGTGTACGAGGTAATTTTCTCTCAATATGTGCATCTAGAATTTGGCTGTCCATTGTGCCGTGGAAATTGTATAATAAACTAGCCGGCTTGTTTTTCCAAAAGTACCCCTTGTTGCTGAACAATATTCCATCCCTCTTGAGTAATTTTATCAATGAGGATGCGATAGATATGTGTCCTATTGGGTGTTACTAGAGTTCGAAGACTATTTAACAGCCAGTGAGTTATGATTGCCATTCATTATTAGACTTTATCATCACAACTATTGCTTCATTTGGTTGTAATTCTACCATCCAAGATTTCTTGTGACACATTATCAACTACTAGCTCTTGTAATAGTTAAAGATTATTTTTTATTGTTTGGATTTAAATATTATGATCCTCATAAGCCCAACTGTGTTAAGTGTACTTTTTTTTATTCCTTATTTGGAGATTAAGTGTACAGGTTTTTTTTACAATAAAGTATACACAATTTAAATACCATTGTTTATCCTACCTTGGTATGTTCATTGAGGAATATAACATTTATTTGATTGGTTTGAACCATTTGGGCACCTTGTTACTGGGCCCCGCATCTTGACGCGAAGAGGGTCTATTGGTGCCACTGCCAACTTGCTTAGATGTAGAAGAGATTGGCTTCTCGAAGCTAGTGTTGGATCTCAAGGTGACAGGTGCACTAACGGGTCGATTAGCTGGTACGAGACCTCTATGGCATCAAAAAAATATATTGGCATCTATGATTGGGATTATACAATTACAGCTGCACTCGCTGTCCAATGCCAGCAAAATTTAGTAACAAAACTTAAAGGCATTAGCTTTGTGCGAAACTTCGACTTGGCTTGTGGCTTTGAATCTTACTTTACCAATAAAAAATATTGACGGATGAAATACTTCATTCACGTTCAACTATTGCAAAGTGATAACTGATTGAAAATATTCGAAGTATCGTAGCCCAAATATAGTAGGGTCTCACACATAATGACCCTAATATTTTGGTATTCAACATGAAAAATAAAGCTCTAAAATATCCCTCTTAGTAAATTTGACACAGTTTGATTAAGCCCTCTGAATGTTTGTCTTGATACACAGACACTCCTAAACTTTTCATTTTTTTCTTCTTCTCCAAGTCGAATATTAGCCCCAGATACACCAACCTTGTTAGCAGCCTGCAGTTTGTTTATTGCCCCTCATATATTGCTGTTAGATAATTTAAAGATCTTAGCGTCTTTTCATTCCGTTGTTTACTTACGACACAGGGGAAACATTTTTAATGTGATCATTCACTTGTGGATTTGTCATGGGTAGTTTTTAAAACAACATAAAAACAGCACAGATTCTTCCATCAACTAACACTGACTTAGTGAATTACCAGTTCATTTACATTGAAGGGTGGAAATTCTCTCACCATTTAGGTCATGAGTTCATTATTAGACCCCAGCAAGCTTGATACTACTAGACACAATAACATTGCATGCGGAAAGAATTTCATCTACTTGAATAATGAAGGGGGAGACCAATTATACACGTCATAAGTCGTTGTTCTGGCGTGTACACTCTGATCAATTTACTGAGGGGCGTGCATAAATTTTATAGTTTACTAGGTGGCTACAAAACATATTTTACAAAATTCCCTGACTTTTCCAAGCAACATTTCAATTATCCCCGACTACTTTTTTCCAGTTTTAATGGTGGGTGATGACCTTTGTTTATTTATTATTGACCACATATTAAAAAAAAAATTTGTATCTACTAAACAAACGGTTTTATCAGTTATTTTAAAAATTAAAATGTTATTTTATTTAGGTATTATTAACTTTTGTTTTAGTGTTTAGTTGCAAAATTAATGGAATATTTTAGACATTTTTTAATTCCCTGACTTTTCCTTACTTTTAGTTAAATTCCCTGACATCCAAAAATTCCCAGGTTTTCCCTGTCTGTAGCTACCATGAGCTTAGGACTCTCAGTAGTTTTATATATAATGTTTTTACTTTATTTTTACTTCTTTTGACATACATTACAGGTACTTAATCAACTTTAAATACAAGGTAAGTAAATGTTTTTATAATGGCTTCAAAAAAGCGTGCTAAACCAACTATTCGCAGTGGAAGACACAAAATTATTGCAAATTTAACTGATTCTTTTGAGAGTAAAAAACCATCGAGACATTAAACGCACCCTGTTGAAAGAGTGACAAAACGTGCTGCAGAAGCAACAGGAAAATCAGGGCATACCATTTGTAAGATTCTAAAGGAAAGAAGTTTGGTAAGTGCGACAAAAAACTTTCAACTTATGGAAAAAAGCACAAACGCAGCAGCAGAAAAATTGTTTTGATGATTTTGACTTGTGTGTCATTCGACGACTTATACAGAGGTTCTAAATTGTTAAAAGGGGAGAACCAACTTTAAATAAATTATTAGCAGTAGTAAAAGAATAAATCAATTTCACTGGAAGCAAAGAAACCTTGAGAAGAGCATTGAAAAAAATGAGGTTTAAATTTAAAAAGTGTTAAAATAAAAGATTAAGTTTAATGGAGAAACAAAATAGTTGCATGGAGGGCTAGATATTTAAGAAAACTGAGAGAAAATGATAAATAAGGGGACAAAAAAGTCCTGTGATATTTCTTGATTAAACCTGGATTAATTCTGCATACACTATGAGTAAATGTTGACAAGATCCAGAAATAACAGAAGTGTTGAAAAATTATAGTGCAGGACAGAGGTAGATTATTATAGTCCATGCCAGTTCAGAGCAGGGATTTGTATCAAATGCATTTCTTATTTTCAAATCAAAAACAAAAAGTCTTGATTATCACAATAAATTGAATTTCGAATATTTTTCTAGGCGGATGAAAGAAAAACTATTCCCCAACCTTTCTCAAAATAATCTAACTGTATCATACAGTCAAATAAATAGGCCACCAACAATGGGATCACGAAAGGCTGAACTGCAGCTGTGGTTGGACACAAACAGTATCGTATATGAGGAACAGATGATGAAAAGTGAGCTCTTGGAGCTAGTCCACTACCGATGTTAGTCTCTCATATTTTACATAGATAATTTATTCGAACAACATGGACACAGTGTTATTAGGTTACCTCCTTACTATTGTAACCTTAATACTATAGAATTGATTTGGAACAAGGTGAAATCACAAGTCGTGGCCAAAAACGTTGCTCAAAGCAAATAAAACATTTAACTGAAGAAGCAATCAATAGTATCACTGAGAAGGAATGGCAACAGGCTATATCACATTTTAAGAAAGAATAAGTCGATTACTGGAAAAAGGATGGTCTGATACAAGAAATAGGACACATTTTGATTATTTTGGAGATGAAAGTGAGTGACAACAATAGTACGTCAAGTAGCTAAGGTAACAACAGGGGCAGCCCTAGCAAGTTTTTCAGGTGGTGCAAGATCTCATTTTGGCGAAACCCCTCCCGTATGCATTTCTTACATGTTTATATATTAATAACTCAGACTTCCGAAAGAGTAGTATAATAATAGTATCGATGAGAAATAATAACAGTAAATAGGAACAATATTCATTTGAAAAGGTTTATTTAAACTACTATGGCGCAGACCAACGTTCACATCACTCAGACATTAAATTTACATTGTAAATTGATTAGAAAGTGAAACAGAAATAAAGAAAATTAACTCAAAAGCCTAGATTAACACCTTCCTTGCTTTTGCGCTTGCACATTTTTTAATTAAATCAGAATAATTCAAGTCCTGGGAAATACCATTTTCTATAGACAAAATTGCAAGATCTGGCAGTCTATCCTGACACATGGCTGAACTTAAATAAGTTTTAATTTACTGAAACTTTGTTCTCCTTTAGCAACAGTGACAGGTATGGTTAGCAAAATTTGAAGTGCTGTCCACACGTTCGGGAATATATCCTGCCAACCATTTTGTTTAATAAGTTGAACTTTTATTGGTTCTGCTGATTCAAGCTTAAAAGTTCTTTAACCAATTCACTATCAGTTATGTCACATTTCCCCCCCATCAGTTAAACTTATTTATAAATCTGCACAAGCTTTTTCCAATTTCGAATTTTCAGGAATTGTTTTGCTCTAGTATAAAAAGGACCATACTTGGATAGTTGTGTAAATTGAGTGACCAATGCATTCTCAGTTGCATTGATCATAGGGTAAAAGACATTCATTTTAAACAATTCTTCAGGATCTCTTGGTGCCTCGTCTACGGCCTCATACTCAAATAATCTCGTCTTTCTTCGAGATCCGACTGGCTTAAAATTATGATCCACCCCAGCTTGAGAAGCAATTTCCTTAGCTGTTATCAAAGCAGATGAATAACCGCAGTACTCTTTCACAAATTCCGAACAGTTTGCCAGCAATTTCAAAGTGTTTAGTATAGTAAATTCATAGTTTCAGACTGCATAGCCCTACTTACAATGTTTATTTGAAACAAAATATCATACCAAGCTACCGTTGTAACTATCAACTCAAATTGTTCCATGTTCTGAATCATGGACAAAGCCTCAGATGCTTCAACTGAGTCATTCGTTTCTTCGTGAAGATCTAAAAGGGTGTCAAGAATTGAAGAGTAGTGATAATGAACTGCAATGAGTTTCACAAACTTTTTTCAGCGGTAGTCCTACGTGTTTAGATATAATTTCTCATCACTTTGTTGATCCAGAGAATAGAAAAAACAGTCTTTGAAGAAATTCAATTAAGTGGTATATAGGTGCTTGGGTTTTATTTTTTGCATAGATGGCCTGTTGTTGCATTTTAGGCGCCTCCCTATGACGGCACCCAGTGCGTTCGCACCGCCCCTGGGTAACAACACTTGACGGACAAATATGTGTCAGGTGTCGAGGAGTTTTTAGTATCTAAGGTAAGTTAGAACTACTTAAATATTCAACTTAAGCAGCAGAAGTCTCATATTAGCCAAGTACCACCACTTATGTCCCATTTTCCATTTGGTACTGACTGTACTAGAGTCCTATGGGCATCTCCTCTCACCCCTTCGCCTTTCATACTCTAGAGCGATTGCAGCGCTTAACCACGAAATTCAATGTTTTCTGTTTCGAGAAAGAGTATTCACACTCATGCTGGTTTATTTCTTCGTTTTTGAGCTTGAGTTTATTATTATACACTTTTACGTGCACTGATTCCTACTTGCCGACCAATACAATTACAGTTTACTATAAAATATACCTCTGTAGGAATCTGACAGGTTTTTTTCAGTGAAAAATTTTAGTCTGCATAAATATTGGAAGGACATTCTTAGGAAAAAAACATCGCACCATACTTGGGCCAATAAGGTAATCGAATGTTATGATGATAATTTAATTTATCAGATTATGGTATAAGGGAATATTAAAAAAAAAAAAGTGCAATCAATTATTATATGGGTAAATTTAGTGTTCCTCTAAAAGGAACCATACAAACCGGTTGACAAGATGTAAAAAATATTTGGAAGGCCAGGTGGGTCAAGTGGTCGACACAACTTGGACCAACTGGTGGCTCATGCAAAGGAGGAAATAGTGAGAGACTGGTAGACCAATTGAGTGGGTGCCATCTAGCTTTACAAACATTTGTTTACATTTTGTTGACCAGTTGGTTGACTATCAGTTTGCTTGCACCCATATTTTAGCTGGTTGGCAAGCTAACAATATGGGAATGAATTTAGCAGCAAACTCTGATAAATAATAAAATAGTTGCGGAATTGTGTTTACCTGGAACGACAAGCGGCTATTTCTGCGGCATTCAGCGAGGTAAACTGAGACAAGATGTCAGCCTTGAGGTAAGTCCCCGTCTCTAATGACTCGTCCATCCCGAAGTGCAACAGGGCGTTAGGCACACAACCAGCATCTATTAGCCTGACTTCAGGGAGCAACACTTGCTTGGGTGGAGTAGTGACTGAAATACACATAACCAATAACTCACATTGCTAGGTAAATTTAGTTGCAATAAATCTGGGCTGTTGTTTTCACAAATGTTATCCATTTTGTGGATTTTAGAGAAGAAGAAAAAGAAAAGAATCAAAGAATATTCTAAGTTAAGATTACTACTTTTAACAATTTGTTATGAAAGAAGATATTGGAAAAAGAGGTTAGGAGATCATGATTGATATTCTTCAAAACTGAACCATTACCTACCTCATTATACTGTGGCAACAGTATAAAGTGTTATTTTATTTGTAAAAACCATACTGTGTTTGTTCCCTTTTATTTGTATCCATCCTTCTTGCCTGTACCTTCTTGCATTAACAAAAGAGGGTTGTGCAAAGTTTCAGGCTTTGAAAA
>CABFVZ010000878.1:251721-281877 GCA_902151445.1 Timema monikensis
CTCATCTTTCGTGCTTTCTCCCCTCACCTTCTTATAACCCACTTGTCTCTTAACACGCTATATTTTTAAGTATTATAGGCTCTAGGTGCCACCTCTAGAATTTAACCCCTCCCATCGCAAGCCACCACTGCAGAAAATTTTCATTTCCAACTACACTTTGGCTCATATATGAGAAGCTCAAAATTTTTGAGCCAGAGTATTTACTAAGAACATTACCTACTTGTGATATCACGGTAAGTCAATATAGAATTTCCTTGTTAATTAATTTATATTTTATTTAGCTGGTTTTAAAGGTAACATTGAAAAAAAACATGAATTTTTAAATAATTAAAAAATAGTCCTACATATCACAAACTTGTTATTTTTATCTTGGAAATTTTTTGTAAACAATTTTTTAATAATCATCTAAAACTCAAGCTATTTGTTTTATTCATGTCCTGTAGGAATCTTCCTGCTAGGATTGAGATTAAAAAAGTCAGTGGAACCAATTGTCCATCTAGAATAGAAAAATGAAAAAGGTAGTTTTGAAGTGCAAGTCAATGCCGTCCAGGTGCGAATAGTAGAGTGAGTGTGTACACTCATCGACTTGGATGAGGGGAAGTGTTAATAGCAAAAAGAAAAGAGAACTCGCATGCTGAACTGCTAATTTTCTTTCCTTTCTTTCTATTTCGTAAATTGGCATCTAAGTGTAATAATAGTGCTTATGTGTGTCAAGTTACAATGCAACCTGCCTTGAAAGATGACTTCAAAATCTTTAAGTAGGCACCGTCGTTAAATTTCAAGTTTGGTTCAAAAATCATAAATCTTGTGGATAACTAATACAACACATTTTTGAAAATTCAGATTTTAGAAAGTTAAGGATGTCAATGAGATGGTCAGTGTTTTACTCTCTTCTGCCAAAGAAGGGTACTGACGGACCTAGAAAATTACATAATTATGTGTTTTGTTGTGTTATAATTGTGAACTCTGATACCTACAGTTTTTTTGATATGTAGGACTTGCCCTTCTAATCTATTTTTTCAGTGTTTAATTCAAAATAGTCGTTTGGCGCCATTTTCTCAGAGGATGTCACTACTAGAAATTAACTAGACTGGAACACTAATGGGAGACTTAGTTTAAAAAAAGGGTGGTATTTGCAGTAATTTTCCCTTCTAACATACTTGAGTGTTTAATAATCTGGTAAATTTGAATCCTGTAGTTTTTAACAATATGCCAACATAACTGTCTATTTAGTTTTAGCACGTCTTATTACCTGTTTGGGTTATACACACACCTATGTACTAATTATGCTATTGGGCAAGGGATGAGGAGGTTGAGCTTAGATGAATTGTGCCCACATTTGAATGAAGGTAGAAACCACCCTTGATACACCTGATCAGAATTTAACCACAATCTCCACGTCATCGGCAGTCTAGTCTAATGCAAGAATGACGCCTTAGACCACGCGGCTACCAAAGCAAGTATTACACTATGGATTGATATAAATCTGTCAAGGATACAAGGTCTGTAATAAGATGTGAGACTTACAAAGATGGAAGGACGCTTGAGGATCTGCCAAGTGTCCTCTCACAAACTCCATGACGGCACTGACGGGTTCCAGAGGAGTGAAGGTTCCTTGCAGAACCGTGCGGTCGGGGAACTGAACACGTAGAACTACTATGCGATAGTGATGAAGTTGGTTCAACACTCGCTTGTTCTCTTCTAACTCCCGCAGAGCGCTGGTGGTCAGAGGGGCCTCCTCCATTTGCTCCCTGGGACGCAATACACATGACAGTTTGTACATTCCACTAGAAAATGCCTTGCAATAAACAAATGCCAGTTGACTACTTGGTGGTTTTATTGTGCTCCCTGGAGGGATAAATGTGGATCCTTTTAGTCCTTTGAACCCTACTTATTCAACCTCAACCAATATTTTTATTCAATCATAAAAGTTTTTCTTTCTATAATAATAATAATATTTAGCACCGCGTCTTACTACCCTTTTTCTTTCTAAATGATGTTTAAATTTCAACAGCATTTTATATTATAAAATTAGTCTTTTGCAACCAATATTTAAACAAAATGTTCATTGTAAATTATATACAAGCTGTGTGGTTGATGTAAGATTCAGTCATCTGTGTAGTTGATATAAAGTTCAGTCATCTGTGTGGTTGATATAAATCTCAGTCATCTGTGTGGTTGATATAAAGCTTAGTCACCTGTGTGGCTAGTATATAAAGTTCAGTGTGCTATGTGCTTGATATAATGCTCAGCCATCTGTGTGGTTGATGTAAAGCACAGTCACCTGTGTGGCTAGTATATAAAGTTATGTCAGCTGTGTGATTGATATAAACCCTTGCTACCATTTTGTACTTAACAATTTGTGTTCTAAAATCCTTTTATCTATGCCTCATACTATCTTCCTTTCAAAAACAAAACAAGTTTACTCAATTGCTGACCTTGACATTTCAATAACCTTCTACTGCACAATACCCTTTTGTTAGGTTCTTTTAGGCCACCTTCCCCCCGCCCCCCATTACCCAAACTTCACAAAACACATCCAGAGAGAAGAGTAAACAATAAGTCATAAATACTAGTATTTGAAAAGACCTAATATGAAGTTTACCTTTGTTTTTTAAGTTCCTTGTAGATTGACCTTGCATCATCCAAGGTCAGTTCGAAAAAATCTTCAGGCAAGTCCTCATATCTGATGGTTTGTGCTGTGTTTAGATTAAAGGCTATTGCATTTCTTTCTCCCAGCTGAAATCAAATATAAAATAATTCATTCCAAATGGCTAATAATAAAAAGTGGGCAATCTACTCTCTTCATCGAAAGCTTCTCTTAAAAAAAATTAAAATAACAAGTGGTCTCCCTCCCCCTCCCCCCTTTTTTTTCTCAGTGTTAAAATGGTTACAAACTGCAGCCATCACTTTCATGGTCAGCCTATATACACCATAAGGACATACAAAAGAAGGGAGGAGTTAATGTTTATGTTTTAAATTTTAGTTCTGGCAGATCAAATAGTGGATGCGTTGAATTGGTTTACATAGTTAAATCAATAAAACAGAATATAATTTTAAATTCATTTAAGGTGACCTGGCGGTCTAGGGGTAAGGTGTCGGACTTCTGTGCTGGCGGCCGGGGTTCAATCCTCGGTCCCGGCACAGATTTATCTGATTACCAAACCCTTCCTTCACCTCTGACAAGACATCTTGTGAATGTGGGGAATGCCAGGCCTCCACCATGGTTCGGATTCCACGTTAAACTGTAGGTCCTCTATTTCATCTCACAATCACCCTACCATTACACATTAGCGTAAGTGCATATAACCCAAACGTGTAGTAAGACACAGTGCTAATAATAAAATTCATTTAATGTACAAAATTTCTTATATTACCTATTTAAATAAATATATTGCACTTGTGCTCGATCATTTGAGATCAATTAAAAGTTTGACGTCAATAAAGTTATAATTTATTATCTTAATTATGTCTACTAATTATATTGGTTATTAACCACAGATGAACATCATTTACACTTCTTTATTCAGCTTGCGAGATAGCGAATGAAAACAAGTCCTCGAATTGGCAATGTCAAATAAAATGTATATGATCGTGTTCCATGACTGACCTGTGTTAAACACCAAACAGAAACCACTAGTTAGAGCCCCACTCTTGGTTGCAACCCTATTTTAAACATTACAAATAGAAGCATTCAGAAGATGAAATCCCCCCCAAAAAAACCCATTCCTATTGGTCACCATATAAAACAACTAAACAACGTTTCTCTTGTACTGTTTGCAAATATTACCCCGGGCCCTGTGTGGGGTTGTAGGGAACCGACAAAATTTACTTGAGAGCTTTTATATGGTTCTATTGTGTATGAGGGTGACAAAAATATACTGACTCAAGCTTAAAAATAAAAACTTATATTATTATAAGAATATATGGTAATTTATATAATATTTCATACATGAATAAATCTGTGTTGGAGAAATTTATTGTAGTTAATTTTTTATTGATAATTAATATACCCTAGACATTTATGAAAGATTCAGAGTCAGACAGTAGAAAAATAGAGGAGTTGGAGTTGAAGGCTTGGCATACTGACTCCACAACCCTAATTTTAATAAAAATTGTAGCACTTTCTTTATAAATGATGATCATTATCATTAGATGCCTAGTAAAATCCCTCATTGTTAGGTCGAGTGGTTAAATTTGTAAACAGAATTATCAACACTAATCTTACTTCCTTAAGAACCAAATGTGCGTACCAGAATTATTTCCTCTTCTTCAGGCAGCCGCTCACGGGATTTCAGAGAAGAGATGGTATCGTCACTTCCGCACATGTCCATGGACAAATCATCCTCTTTAGCTTCAGACGAGTCTACCTCCATTACATCTTGTGAAGAATTTCCAACCATCATTGGATTGTTGCTCAAACCCTCTACAAGGGATTGAGACAAGACTTCAGACATAAGGGACTGTTGGGTGTCAACAGAAGATGACATCTCCTGATCTGGTTTAAACTGTCTAAGGTCCTTATTGGGCGATATCAAATCTGCAACAGGTCCTTCTGGAGGGGCATCCAGCTTGTGTTCACCCTCCATCAGTTTTTGAGTTCTTTGAAGAGGTGCTGAGACGTTGGCCTGTCTGTGAAGCTCCTCAGCTGTTCGATGGACAAACCTTTACACCAGTCGAGACATCACAAGATTATTTTATATACCTGCGTTTTACTGCCTACTCAGGTCATATGCCTATGTACTAACTAAGCTTATGTGTTAGGGATTAGAAAAGTTGAATTTAGAGAAAACGTGCTAATGTTTGTGTAGAGAGAGAGAGAGAGAGAGAGTAAAACCATTTGGGGAGAAAAATCTCAGTACAGCAGACTGGGATTGAACCTCGATCTCCCCATCATCGGCAGTTCAGTTTATTGTGGTCTTAGACCACACTATGACTGAAGCGGGTACCACAAGGTATTGATCGTCGTTAAAATAGAAATAATAAAACTTAAACACAGTTCAAATCCACTATTTTATAAACCTGAATCTTTATTTTACCTTTGTATTCTGAATCCGAATCTTGTAAAAACTATGATATAAATGATTGTAATTGTAATCAGTACTACCAACCTGAGCATAGCTCTTCCTCCCATCAAACCAAGATGGCGTAGTGTGGTATTCTCCAACTCTCCCTTCCCTGCCACCTCACGACGCATGTAAATTACTACTGGGTTTGAGTCTGGATTGGCTTCCTCGGGACACAACTTGGTGATCACTTTCCACAGCGAGTCTGAAACAAAACACACATCTAACTTAACAAACCCAGGACCTCCTGACGCCTTGCCAATTTTCTGGACCGTCGAAGATTAAACTAAGTTTACTTTACAGCCATCACTGTTTCTAGTCTGTGGCCTGGGTCATAGCTTCATATGCCTTATAATCTAACTTATGACTAGCACAGGCACAACATCCAGTCCTTGGCTGTTAATTTATCACTATGAAAGGTTAAACCCGCATTTATCCAATGATAAATTTTTGGCCATGTCAGGAATCGAACCAGGGACTCTTAGCTTAGTAGACAAACATGATATCGACTGAGATAAGTTGTTGAATAGATTAAACTAACTGGGTTGTATAGACAAGATTAGGAAGGGTAATTTTAGGCAAATGCTCAGAATTTGTATGGAAAATAGATTAACCTCCACCCCAATACACCAAACCAGAATTTAACCCCAGACTTCCAGATCCTAGTCATAAGTTTCTTGACTATCGAACCTGATGGCAAAAAGTCGCCCATAGGCCGGGCGCCAGACTCCAACTGTAGGCCCAGCATGATGACCGACTCTTGTCGAATCTTCTTGCTCGTGATCATCTCGAGCTGAGCGTTGTTAGGTAAACCTGAGAACCGCACGATGGTCGAAGGGTCCAGCACATGATTATGATGCCTGCAAGTACAAACTTTTTAAAAAAAAAAATACTCAAAAGGTTTCAACTTTATAACCTAAGTACCTAATTAGGTACTTCTTTACAAGACAGTTGCGGTACTTTTTGCTTTATAGTGAAGGGCTATTTTTTATGAATCTATATGGACAAGTTTTCTCTCTCTCTAAGGAACAAAGTCACATTTTGTTGCCACTAGTGTGTGTCAATTAAGCTACAATCTAGTACTGGTACTGGTACTTTTCATGTGAGCCCCACCGGCTCAAGGCTTGACTAAAAACACTAAATCTCTAACAAGCCCTAGTCTGACTTGCTAAACAGCACTTAACTGCCATAATTAACGCAGGGTGAGATTTACCATAAGCCAGGTAGGTGTAGCCCGCTGTACAAATAAACTAAGTATTAAAACTTATATAGGACTATTTAGCGACATTAAAATACATGACAGATTAAAATAAATTATTTTTAAGGAAAACCTCTTTTCTCTCTATGAGGTACATTTTATTATATTTAGATGAAGGTAGCTTACAGGAAATATGGATAGAAATATATACAAAGGAATAAACGCAATAAGGCTTTGTAATGAAAATAACAGTTTATGGCAGCCTCTTTAAAAAAATTTTACTATTGCCGCGTGTTTTACACTCCCTATTGATGATTTTCCAAAGAATGGACGGAACTTTAGTTGAGGGGTTGAGCAGTAACAATAAATTTCCTTCAAGAGGAAGCCATTACCTGTTTATGGAGTGGCAGCAGTGTAAAGTGTGAACTATATTCTTATTTTCATTATAAAAGCCGTATTGTGTTCGTTTCTGTTTATGTTTCTATAAATATTTCCTGTACCTTCTTATAAATAGAACAAGATAAAAAATATGTATTTAAAGCATGATAAAACAGTAAAAATCACTTCAAAATGGAATACTTGTGGGAGACGGATAACCAAGTAGGAACTTAATAAAAATGAGACCTAAAAGCTAATTTACAATTTTTTTTAAATATAATTTTAACAAAAACACTATTAAAATTACATAGGCTACATACAAACCTAATCACGCGTTCCCTTATGGGGAAGGCTAGAAACTGTGCATATAGCTCAAAACATAACTTCTTACTTAATCCATCCTCACTAACTTTTTCCACACTTCTATATCCTTGCATACTCCCTTCGCTTCAAAAAGATCCACACACCGAGTCATACATGCTCTTTTAGTCATAAAACAATTAATGTTTCTCTTTTTCCCACATTTGTCTACAACATTTAGCCACGTCTTACATGGCCTATCCCTTTTTGATTCCCACTCTCTTCCTTCATATATTTGCTTCATCACTCAAACCACTCTCATTCTATCAACATACCCAAACCAACATAAAACACTTCTTTCACATATAGCTATTGAATTCCCTTTCAAACTGCACTCCTTCAGAACCCATTCATTACTGACTGTCCTTATGAGTTTATCCACATTCATATCTTAGATATCTCATTCAAACTGCATTAACTTTGCTCTTGTGTTTCTCCTGACAATCCCACACTTCACATCCATAAAACAATGTTGACGTTAACACACTTTTATATGCACCCATCTTTGCCTCTTCTAATACTTCATTCTTTGCAATAGTCCATAAACATCCAAATACTCAGATTCATTCACCCATCTGTTAATTTCTTTTACAGAACATTATACCAGGATAAACAAAATCATTCACTTGTTCTAAGAGTTTTACATCTATACTAAGTTTATAATCATTTCCTGATCCATCCTTATAAAAAACTAACATTTTAGTTTTGGAAACATTTATACGAAGATTCATTCTGTCACCACATTCAAATGATTTAATGCACATTGCAAGTTATTTTCATTTTCGGCCATTAATACAGTATCATCTGCGTACAAGATCACTCTCACATTCACATTCTCCATTAGTACATCCTTAAAACACTTATTCATGAAAACATCAAACAGCCATGGAGACATAAAACAACCTTGTCAAACACACTGTTCAATGCCAAACTATCCGCTCAAAGCGCCATCCACCCCAACACACACTTTACTTCCATCACATACCCGCATCGGTGGCGTAGTTGGCTAACGCGCTTGTCGTGTTGAGCTCGACTGCTGAGGACGAGGAGATCGAGGTTCGAATCTCGGTCGGGTGAACTGGGGGTGTTTTTCCTAAATGGTTTTCCACTCTCCCTCCACGCAAATGTGGGTTCACTTCCTCTAATTCAACTTTCCCAATTCCTAATCCATTAGCGTAATTAGAACTTAGCGTATAACTGAACGGGTAGTAAGACGTGGTGCTAAATATTATTATTATTATTATTATTATTACTTCCATCATAAAATTATTATATTTATTTACCCAATATTTAAATTGAAATAGCATATTTATTGACACAAACTATTATAAATGTTTAAAATGTTGTCTTAAATAACAGAATCGGCAGACATTTAAGTGGGTTTGTAATACACACTATTTCAGGTGGTGCTTGCAAATAGGCTCTACACTGAAGCAAACTTTTTGAGCCATTGTATGCTAGATTATTATGATATTCATATTGTTTGATCTGTTTCTCAGTGAAATATTTATACCCATTTGTAGACCAGGCCTGGATTACAAATTATTACTTTTTTTTATTTAAAAATCTAAGTATCTATCGTTTGACTGGCTTTCTTAAAAACTTTTCTGCTAAATCCCTCAAATAAAATTTGTGTGACACAGTATAAATATTTGCTTTGAACATTAGAACCAACCAACTTTGTTTCATGAACCCATAGATGTGAAGGGAAAATATATTAATATTATAATTTTCAATCACAACTCACTTGATATCATACTCTTCTGGATTCAGATCCTGCTTCTTACAAACTTCCTCCAATATCTAGAACAACCAAGATTGAATTGACACGTTAAGGTAAGGTTAGGATTCATGTGAATCACGGTATCAAACTAGAAGTGAAATTCTTGTGTTTGGATTAAAATCATATTTTAAAGCACATACTTGCAAAATTGTTGTGTTGGGAGACACTTTTACACTTTGTCTTCTAAAGTTGGGAGCTAATACGATTAATGTCTTATTTCCCGCCATGACACAGGGGTTTTTAAACTTTTAGTTTCACAGGTTGGCGAAATTGAAATCCACGCATTTAATTTTTGGCGAGGGTATAGCAGGGAGAGCATCCACATTATATTTCGAATTCAGCATAATGATGTTTTTAATGCCAATGTAACTCTAGACATAGACCTAAATAAAAAAATAGTTGAATTTAAAGTTCAAAAAGTTACATAGTACTCTTTATTATTTTTATTCAAACTTTGCCTATGACCTTGGAAGGAAATCATTAGAAGAGAGAAATTCAAGGATGCTTTTATTTTTCTTAACTATTGCTGATCGAATCCAAGCAAACTAACGTAAATAAATTTAAAACATATAAATTGGATAATTTTAATTTGGCAAATTTTTATGACATCAACTGGGATTAAGATTCGGATGGAAGCCTACTATATAAGAATGATAAAGTTGTGCACTCTATTGCTTTAAAAATATGCGTAGTAACAACATGTGTTTTTTTGTATTACATTAAGCTTGTAAATTTAAAATAAACTATATTAATAAAAAGTTACAAGTTAATATTTACATTTTTACAATAAGACGTAATTTCAATTAAATTTAAAATAAATAAAACATGAAATATAAGAATATAGTTTTGAAGTTATATTATTATAGAGAATAAGATAATGTCCTATCATACACGACGGATATTTATAATACAATGATTGGTACAAAATTTGATAGTTTCAAATTAAATTGTGTCTAAACTGTTGAAAAAGTTCAGTAGGTGCCTGGTATAATGCTTTGTCTTCGGAAGCGCCTCTCCCTCTCCATCCCAAACCCTTTTTGACATTCACTATCTTCTAGTCTTTTTTTTCTGTAAGCCATGCTACTCCCCCTTCCCTTCCAACATTTATTACCGCCAAAACCTCAGTTTTTGAAAAGGTTCCTTTTGATGTATATACATTATCTTTGTTAAAAGTTTATTTATAGAGTAGGATTGATTCTGTTTCCTTATCAATAGTTTGTGTGACAATCTACAGTGTTTCTTTGATTAGATAAAAACTTTTTGTATAGAAATGGTGCTTTTTATTCAAATGAAAAACATTTTCTTTATTATAATGTTTTTGTCAAAATATATTTTCATAATTAAAAAAAATGAAACCTCTAACAGTATTTGTAAAGTAAATTAGGCGTGAAGTGTGTAAATTCTACTTAATTAAAATAAGTTAAAAAAAAGTAGATTTTTTCGCCAACTTTGGCCACTTTTTCTGACTCAATAATTTTTTTAAAGATAGTTCCAATTTTTTAATAGTCCATCACCCAGAATTTAGTGTGATTTTCACTTGGTTTTTTATATCTTCCGGGAACCAAATGTTGGTACATTTATTTTAATTCTAAACTCCTTATATCAGGTATTTAAATAACTAGCTTAAGTATCAACCATAAAAACTAGCCACTAAAAAACAAAAAGATTTTTTTTTAATGTTAGGGAAAAAGCTAGCCACTAAAAAAACAAAAAGAATTATTTTAATGTTAAGAAAAACATATTTTTATATATTTCTAAAGTAGGTAGGGTGACCTGTTGGTCTAGGGATAAGGTGTCATACTTCTGTGCTGGGTTCCGGGGTTCAATCCTCGGTCCTGGCACAGATTTATCTGATTGCCAAACCCTTCCTTCACCTCTGACAAGACGTGTATTAATCACAACTTGTGAATGTGTTGAATCCACCGTGGTTCGGATCCCACGTTAAACTGTAGGTCCTCCATTTCATCTCACAACCATCCTACCATTACACATTACCGTAAGTGCGTATAACCTGAACGGGTAGTAAGAAAGGGTGCTAATAATGATAATGGTCTACAGTGGGTAATATATAAACTAAATAAAAATGTCACAATATATTGTAAATATGGATTTCCTTAGGTAACTCAAAAAAATTATACTTAGACAGGGATTGGAGTCCTTGTCCTTTGACTTGGGACAACATTATGATAAAACATCGAGATTGCGGCTTGAAACTCCACACCACTCCATATGGACATCTGTAAGGTCTATAGCGGGCCGCATGTAAAAAAAATATAAATTAACTAAATAATGAACTTTATTTTCACTATCCGTTTGTTACATGCCTATATACTACTTACCCTACTTTGTTAGGCATTAAGGAGGTTGAATTTGGAGGAAGTGTACTTGCATTTTCATATAGAAAGAGTGGAAAACTACTTAGGAACACCAACCTTAGTTCATGTTCTTTGCTTTGTTAATGTTCATCCATGAGAAAGTCTGTCCACAAAAATAGGTAAAAGCAAATAACACAAACATCTTTCTGACAAACTTTTTCAAATTACCAAACTTTTCTCTACAAATGATGCATACAATTCAGTTAGTTTCATATTCTTTAAAGTCTCCTTCAAAGCATTGTTGCCTGAAGATTAATTAATTCAAACTGGGCTTATTTGATGCTGCTTGAATTTTGAAAGTGAGGGGGTAGCTAAAAGAATTCAATTGATCTTCCAAAGATTTAAAATCAGCAAACCACCTTGAAACATTCTTCTTTTAAAGCAGATATTTGTTGACTTTATTTTCCTGAACACGCTTGTTTGACAGCCTGTCTGTAAGATGAGCATATGCACAAAGTGTGTTCCTTACATGCGTACATCCAGTACAAAATCCACTCTTACCGTAAACACAAGCTTATGTTCTTACACATGGAACATTATAATCGAGCTTGCTCACTTTTTCATATGTTTAAAAACACGCACTGACTATCTATTTAATTTGACATGCGGCCCGCGGGCCTTAATTTGTAATCCACTGCCTTAGAGAGCATCATCATGATACCTTCTATTTTGTTGTGTAGCAAGCAACAAAATTGATAAGGATTAGGGGTGGTGGTTGTGGCCTGAAGTAAAGGAAACACCGAAAAGGGTTCGGTGTGTAAAGGGGCGAGAGGGGTTGGTGTTGTTACTGCCTTAGCTACAACAGCGCAGCTCCGGTGAGGTGGTAGCACATGGTACTACTTGGAGTAGAGCTTTGCCAAACCTCGAGATGTCCATCTGAATATTTAACGTTTGAATTTCTTTAATATATATAAAAGAATAATGATTATTTCATTCTTTGAAAGCCTTTAGATATTTAGAATGTTATAAGTTTATTATTTTACCCTATAAAACACGTTTCTGATTTAAAAAACTATTAATAGCGTTCTACAAAATTCAGCGTTAAAATTTCAGATTATTGCAATACCTATTCTATGATAGTACCTCTTCCTCCCCACATAAGACTTATGACGTTTGCTGATCATTAGCTTGGATCCCTCATTCCTGTGTGGTTAAAATTAATGTTATGTTGCGATTGAATTTGAATGCATAATTTCTGAGAGGCTCGAGTAGTATGGTAGCTTTTGTGCATTAAACAAATATTTTAAATAAAACATTATATGTAATGGTCTCAGTAATAAACATACCATCCTCAGCAGAGCTAAATAGAATCCATTTTAGGTCTGTATATCACTTGGGAGAAGAGTTGGCAGCCCTGAATACAGTTCGTAAACGCCCAAATAACTCTAAAGGGCGTTGTTCAATTATAAAGTTTTAATTTTTAACCAAACATACCCATTATCAGTTTATATTTATTAGAATATGAAATTTTAACAAAACATGTCTGTTTTGGATGACCCAAATGAATATTTAAAGAATCCATACGCCAAAGAAAAGGAATACGGAGATTTTACAGCTTTCTACATCACAATAACGATCTGCACAGTGTTTGGTGCGTTTTTGTTTTTGTTGAATATAATATTCTGCTGCTGTTCAAGATACAAGGAATATTGGCAAGATAGCAACACAGGTAATAATAATGGCTTATAATTATCTGATGAAACTAAGGCTCTTTCTTCCACTTAACAAGAGTTGTATTTATTTGTGCACAATCTCTTGATACCCATCCTGGCTATAAAAACAGGCCGTCTGAATAGTCCGTCCAACGGTCCTTACAGCCTAGTGCACTAGAAAGTTGTATTGGCGTCGACGTTTTAGGCCAGAAGATATTTTTGATAGTGTCCAAATTCTTTTCCAAGTTGGTTGATTCACTACAGTTAAGGCCCAGACACAGACTCCGTATCCGTAGGTCCGTGGTCTGTAAGAAATCGATGCTACAATATTAGATTGCTCTGGCAACAGAGTCCTTACCGTTGAAGTTGCCCAACTTTAACTTTCTATGGACTCGTTTATACGGGCTACCAATCGCAGCCGAGTAAATATGTGCATGCGCCTTAAAATAAAGAAAGAATAGCAGTGATAGAATCCGTCGCTATGGAAACATATACAAAATGAAAAGATGGCTACATGGGACCTATTTCAGAAACATTTTTCTAAAAATCTAAACATCCCGGGAAGAGTGCTGTTGTAGGTTCAACACCCCTATTTGGTTTATTCTCTATTTAATCGCGTCATTTTAATTTTTTGTAAATGATAAATTATGGATACTCGTGATTTTCTATCCAAAAATTAGTAGGCCTACATCTGTTTAGTATTTTCAGGCTATTGCAAACACTTATTATTTTAAGTTTGATAGTTAGAATAAAGTTATAAATATATTTATTGTGATTGTTCTCAACCTATATTTTAATATAACTACTGAAAGTTTTCTCAACAAAGTTGTTTCTGGTTTCTTTTTCTTTGATCAGCTGACTGCTTGACACATGCTCCATGCTGTAGACTATTTTCTTTCAAATTTTTTGATCGGCTTAAGTCTCTTACTATCTCATTGGTTGAAACGGTCACGTGATTACGGATATTGAGACTGTAATTGCGAGTAGAATTTCTTATGGACCAGGAGCACTGAGTACGGACCTACAGATACGGAGCCTGTGTCTGGGCCATTAGCCCACTTGACTCTTTTAAGGCACATCGTATGTGCCCTAGTTCGCAAACTGGAGTTAAGAAAATGTTTATTAAATGAGTCATATTGTGTGTAAATAGAATAAAAAATAGACAAAATGTAAAATAAAACAAAAATCTCATGTTCTTAATATCCCATGTTGTTAATATAATAAATCAATTGGCTAAATTTCTTTTTTAAGAAAAATCCTTATTCACAAGAAAAGTATTTTCAATCTTTTAAAGTTGACAAGTAAAACTACTTAATAAATATAACTTTATTGATATAGGCCCTAAGTAAATTGTTGAGCGAAAACAATAATTATATTATAATATATTTTTAATAATAATTACAAATAATATGTAGATATGCTGTACAAGTAATTTGGTATGCATGCATTTTTGGCGGACCTTTTGGCACAAATTTGTTATTGTGTTGTGTAGTGATTGAATTAAGCATAGGGTATTTTAGTTCGCAATGTAATTACTCTGAGAGGGGAAAAAATAGTCTATCTTGATGGTATGTTCATTTTCTTGGTGTCTTCTAAAGGTTCAAACACACTCTGAATCCGTAGCCCTCAAGAAATTATATTCCTATTTACACAATACAACTTAATCACATGACTGTACAAACCAATGGGATAGTCGAAGACTTAGTCCAATAAAGCTCTTCAAAAGAACATGTGCCACAAAGTCAGCTGATCAATTAAAACAACAATTTTTTTTTAGAAAACGTTCAGGATATAACTTGGTTGAAATATTGGGAATGTACATTCACAATAAATAACACTGTTTGAAATATCAAACTTATGATCATTGTTTGCTTTTGCCTGAAAATGCAAAATAAATAAATGTAGCCTATTAGTAATCTGGACACAAACAAAGCAAGCAAAGCCATCATTAGTGCTAAATTATTTGAATGCACATGTGATTGGTAGCCCGTACAAATTAGTCCTTAGAAAGTTCAAGTTGACCATCTTCTACAGAGTACAGATCTCGGTAAAGATATGGAGTCTATAAATGGGGCTTTAGTAGGCTAATGGTAACAAAGAAAACCTTTTTATAACCTCCATATAAAGTTTGCTATACCTAATTCATTTAATAAAGGTAAAGTTGGAAAGTATTTAGAAAAAACACCCTCGGTACACCCATCCAAGATTTGAACCCCGACATCTGTGTGGTCAGCTTACTAGAAGTATTAGCACCTTTTATCATTTTGACAACTTGCCCAGGTTTAAACCAATTTATATAGGCATGTACTATGAAAGTAATATTTGTTGTGCTTGTTATTTTCACCAATATATTTGTATACCCATTTAGGTTAAATACATATACATTAATCACAAAAATAGTTTAGGGAAGGTAGTTTTAAAGAAAATATACTCACATTTGCATGGAGGGTGAGTGGGGAAACTATTTCTAAAAAGAATCACCCATGATACACCCGGCGTGGAATCAAACCCAGATATTCCTGTCACTATAATTCCAATTGAACCTGAGAGATACATGTTAGACTGTGTGGCCACCGATGTGGGTGACACTCGTGCATATAAACAAAATATACAAACTATAATCAATAATACTGAATACTAGGACAAGTAGTCATAAAACCAATCTCACTCATTCAAGACACAAGATCTTGGTCTACCTACACTGGAAATCATCTATGAGAGAACGTCATTATCACAGGCTCTTGTCAACATTTCTCGAATAAAAGACCAATTTTGGAAAGCTAGTTCATTGAGGTTACCAGTAGCTCATTCATATCCCAGCATACCACCTCCACAAACTGAAAGCGAGATTTGGCTACAGTTAACAGAGAAAGAGCTTTTCTCCCTAAGACTTGGAGCTCCCTCAGAGGTTATTTTCAATGTAAAGTGAAGGAACTGTTGTAGTTGACACATATTTGGGATCTATTGATTTGAGAGGGTATTCTGTCTTAGGTAACCGGTGGCTGTTACCGATCTGGACCAAAACCCCGAACAAGCAGCCCCCGCTAGACTACACAGAGCTTGAGAACAACGCTATCATCCAACACTTGCAACAACAGCAGCTAGAGCCGTACTACGAGGAGGCCCCAGAAGGTTACCTAGAGCTGAAGAAGAGGGAGAGCGACCTCTAAACCGTGCCAATGGCATTCCACATATTCTGGCCGGCAGTGACTGCACTCACGATGTTTGTGATGATGGTGATCGTGGTGATCCTCAAGTTTGGGCCCAGACTGTGCAAGACTCGCAACACAGCCAAACCCAGCGAGTATGACTGGGAAGATAAGACGTATGAGCAGAAGATCTCTTACGCTTGACTCGCCAAAATAGGGCGGGGCAACACTGCAACCTTTCTTCAATCATCTAGAGAACATTTTCTATAGTTATCTAAGTAACCCATCAGGGCCTGGAATTTGATGACCTTAAAAACTTTCTAAAAAAATGACCCTAAAATTCTTATCAGTTTGTTCAAATTTACACCATATAAATCTATGTAAAGAGAAAGAAGGTAGTGCCAGATGGAGCTAGACATTCGATTGGCTAAGCTTGTGACGTCACTTAGTACACAAGCCAGCATGTTAAATCCACAAAGTTACATGGAATACAAACTAAGTTGTTAAAAATCAGATCAAATTTTGGAAATTTAAATAATATATCCACAACAATGTCCAATTAAAGTCTACTAATTTTTAAAAAATATATGTTTAACTGTCTTCATATTAAAATATAACGAAAGTAATGACATAATCAAATTCCTCCAAGTGGCGCTACCTTTCTATTCTCTTGACATTGAAAAAATAATCTAAAAACCAGAACAAAAATTATTAATAAATGTACACAATTAAATCGAACACGCCCTTTACAAATGCAACTAAAAATTATACATGCGATGAAAAGCCTTTAACAACAAAATCTTGCATTCTTCTAAATATATTGATTTACAAATATCTGTTTCAGAAGTAATAGCTACCCCCTCCCAACGCAACCCTCTATATCCTAGTTGCAATGTCTTATCAGGAATGTATATTTTACAACCAAACTAGCAAAGAGAATACCAAGTTCATTGACTACATTGTCTTCTCATTCAGACAACTGCGCGTTGAAAAAAAATTAAGTTTGAGTATTCAAGCATTTATAAATAATATTTATAGAATTTTAAAATATACATTTAATAATATGCCTTGAAAATCCAAAATGACAAAAAATTATCTATAAAAAGTTTCTAAAACCAGGGGATCACGAACAAAATTGATGTGCACATGAGCATTGCATTTAACATAAAAAAAAAGATTACATCAAAATCCAGGCCCTGTTATTCAATCACCATCATATCTATTACTGTGGACATAAAACTTGTGTTACTGTGAAATCTACCCTCTATTTAGATTGCCATGACATGTGTTGTCACATATATTTTTATGTCCACATTAGATCATTTTCATGTGTAGCATGTAGGTGACAATTTTTTTATTTGGTTTTAACTTTTTAAAGTCGATTTAAGCTGACAAATATATCAAAGTTTAATAAGTTTTTATTGATTTAAAAAAAAATCAAATGTAGGGCCTACAGCAAGTGATCTTGTAGTTAATCCTATGTTAATTAGAAATGTGGAGCTTAATTTTTATTTTAAAGGTATGATATAAGTTTTCCACTTCGCTTTAGTGTATATCCATTTCACTAAAGATCTTTTAACACTCAACCAGGTCAGTTAGTGTAGCTTAGTTTATTTATATTGGTTCACCATCATATATATATATATACATACAGATAACTTCCATCTGTGAAAAAAAATGTTAGTTAATCGATAAACCGTCCATTATCAGTCGAAACATTCCGTCCATGGTGTTTCCAGCTCTCTGAGCCAGATTGTCCCAAACTCATCTAGACTTTAGTATAATCTTTTTGTTATTTTTATAAGCTCATGTATTGGCTGCATTTTATCAATGATACAAAATAAATTTGATAGGTAAAATTGGATCATCATTCATTTATTCGTGAAATCCTCTATCCCGATTTCTTTGGATGTGGGACAGCACAAATTTCTGTTCTGCCCCTAAAGTTTTATATTTTTTTGCCTAGTCCTGGTATTCTGTATACCTCATGCTCATTGTACACATGGCCTTTATAGATATATTTTACTAAAGTGTGATAATCTTAATTATTTATTTGGACTCTTGGAAGGAAGTGAGAAACCATTTAGGAAAAAAGGACCTCAGTAGACCTGACCAAGATTCTAACCTCGATCTCAATGTCAGCGGGCCAGTCAAACACGAGTGTGACTCCTTAAGAGCATTGGGCCCTTGAAGTGAGTTATGGTCGAGTTGCAACTACATTTAAAAAAAATTTGTTTGAATCTTGATTGTGTCTTTGGGAATTATGGTAACATTTCTCACCAGTTTCCCATTTGTAGCAATTATTGCTCCAAGTCAACAGAATGGGGACAGTCAAGTATAAACATCACTTACCCAATACCACTAATCTTGCCGAGCATATAAAAATTATATCTGGACACGAGAATTGAACCTGGGACCTACAAACTATGTTTTGATAGTTGTTATAAAACTAATTCGTTACCTCTTAACAAAGGGGAGAAAAGACATTAGAAAAAACATTTGACGAGAAAGAACATAAAAGAAGAGTGATTGAAAATGTAGGCCTATATGTGTGTTATGATTGTGAAGGTGGTATTGATGTAGACATTCTGTGCACAAGTGTACATATTGTTAGTGTACATCTGGACACGTCTCTAACCTGAACCTAGACAATACAGTAGTGGCTCTCTAATTATGTTACATGATGCCATTTTAGGTTGTCGGTGCTATTATTTTTTGAACTTTTATCTAGCGCCGCGTGTCTTACTACCTGTTCGGGTTATACACCTTTGTACTAATTACTCTAATCTTAAATCTAGGACAGACACAAAATCCATCCCCCGGCCATCAATTCATCAGTGTGAAAGGGTAAACCCACATTCCAACAATGATACATTTCTCAACCATGCCAGGGATCGAGTCCAAGACCCTTAGCTCCGTAGGTGGACGTACTACCAACGGAGCTAGGCTTCATAATTTTCTAGCATGATTTTTATTTCTAAGTTATATCCACAATAAAATTTATAGTTTTTTTTTACAAAAGGGCTAATTTGTTTTTTTTAAAAAAGATAGGGAGGGTGCACAGTATAGACTTTCTCGCTAGTGTAAATAAAAAAAGAGATGTTTACTTAAAACTTGTAAGATATTTGAAAGGAAATAATAGACATTGATGCACATTCTTCCAAAGAACATAAACGAAATAATATAGACTGTTAGAGAAAAGAGGAACACCACACCCACTGAGCATTAGATCAATTTCCTAATTTAAATACTTCTGTAGTATATTGTGTATTTATATGCATATATATATATATACATATATCATAGGCGAATTGAAAAATCCGGTTTATTGCAAAAGGCGCCCACAATTTACAATGGGCCAGACTAATTGGAAAATATTATATTTGCTTATCAGTCTGATCACTTTTAGGCTTATTGCAATGAACCCATACAGCCTTAGGCTAGTAAGGAAACGCACCTTTGTTCACTCAATCAGTCTAGTTGATACCAGGCTTATTGCAATAAGCCTAAGATATAGGAGGGTTATTAAAAAATTTACAGCAGCAGTTCCCAAACTGTTTGACGTACAATTATTCCCAATGGAATGGGGGGAGGGGGCAAAATATGAAGCACCTCAGCTCGTATCAGTTTTCATGAGTTTCAGATTGAATATTAATATGAATGAAATACCAATATAAAGTTAAAAGAAGTCGGCATTAATAGATTTACTTATCCTATTTATTACACACGTTTAAGTATACAAAATAATTAATTGAATATTGCATTTATTTGGCAATTTTTTATGCAATTAATTGAAGGTTCATTGAAATATTTATTTCAATTAATAAACTTTCTCAAGTACTTCTAACATTCCAAATTTGAAATCTTTGCATCATTTGGTTTTTCTAATTTTTTTTTTGCATTTAAATGCCAAAATTTCAAACTTTGAGTAAAATCTGTGCTTAAAATATACATTTAATCTATATTTAATACACAAATTCAAGTTTGGATTAAGAAGATTACTAATATATATGAGGAGCTTATTTTCAAAACGGCTCTTGTCCATTTTCCTAAATTTATGGGAAATTGAAAAAAACATATTTAGATTCAAAATTTGAACTCATCATCTCATGAATATTTTTAAGAGATTTATTATACTATCAGGTGTGTCTCACCTTAATATTAACACTTTAAAACTAACACTTTTTTTATAATTAAATAAATTAAATTGGACAAGGGACGTTCTGAAACTAAAGTATGGACAAGAGACATTTTGAAAATAAAAACAATGGACAAGAGACTATTTGTTTTAAAATCCATATTCAAACCTATTTTTGCAATGAAAGTAACTTTTATTTTCCAAATGAAATAATAATAAAATAATAATTGCTTGATTAGAACATAGTATGAACATAAAAAAGTGTTTTGTATCTTATAAAAGCATCATAAAAAACATTAGAAATTAAATTACTGTCATTTCACTGTTATTAAAGAAGAAATATATTCTTAAAAACACAGTTTGGAATTTTTAATCAGATGTCATCGGCATCCTCCATCATTCCCCCTTCTAATTCATCTTCGGAGGCTTCATCAGTTGTCTCCCTGTGAAATATTATATCTTGGTAGAAGTGCAGGTTAGGATTTTCCTCCCATCCTTCACCAAAGTGCAGGTCCAGTAGCCGTTTTACATCCACGATCTTTTGCCTCTTTACAGGAACACCGATGGGAATCAACGGTAGTGTTAGCTGTGAAACATCGACCTTTGGCTTAAATACTTTTCTGGACATTCCTATGTCAATGTTATACCACGGCTCACCCTTGATAAGGATAGGAGCAGTTGGAGTTGATCCTCGGGTGATGATAAATCTCTTTGAAGACGCAAACTTGAAATGCCACTGGCCAGGCTTCTTCATCGTTTGTTTTGACACAAGCTTCCAATCAAAGACAGGCCAGTCATCCCCCATTTTTAAAACAGTCCCATGTTTACTGAAAATCTCCCAATATTGTTCACGCTTGATAATAGTATCAAGAGCTTGGAGTTGAATCTCTATCCGGCCAAAGACTCGATCTGGCGGCAGGTAAGAATGCCCTGGCACGGGAAAAACCAAATGAACTTCTTTCAAATGGCGTGGGGCACAGTTTGCAAGCCAATACATAAGCATGCAAATCATAGAAGAGTTTTTATTTTGGCCCCCACAGCCATCTGCGAAGAGCCGAATTATAGAGGAGCCTTCAAAATTCATGTTTTTCAACCTGTGAAAAACAGCGGATGAAATCTGTGCCGAGCCCTTGGCTCCATCTGATTCAGTCCATGTGTAAATGAACACTTTGTCTTGGGGTTGTTTGTCAGTAGACGTTCCTTCACATATAGTGAAATTGTATATGTAGAACTGCCTACTATAATACGCGGCCTGGTCAGGTATCTTGGGTAACACTTGGTTTTTCTGGCAGTCAAAAGAAATCGTTACCTGTCCGTCGTTCTTGGCTCTTAGCTGAGAAAAAAATGCATCACTTCTTCTTTTGTGTAGTTCTTGCTCTGCAACACAAGATGTGTCTCCAGCTTGTATTTTTAGCTCATACTGTATACATTTCGAGCATTTATCTACAGCTGGTGAACCAAAGCTCAAGTTGTAGTCATTAGTAAAAATTTCATAGAAGTATGAATATGGCACTTTGAGTTCTGTTGGAACATTTTCATTGTACTTTTCACTAAGTCTTGAAATTGAAAGGTAGCTCGGTAAATATTGTTTAGTTTTACTGGATGCTCGGCAGTAGTGTTTTTCTAAGGGAACAAGACTTTCAATGTAAGACTTTACTGCAGCCTTTTTGTCAACAAAATGGTGTGACTTGTGGTCTCCCCCCCTGTTTTCACTGGGTAAAAGTCCAGTTTTAAAATGTCTATTGCACACTCGCTGAGCTCGTTTCAAATTAATGCCCAAAATAGAACAAAAGCCTTTCTTACATACATTCACGAGTTCTGTTTTTCCGTTTGTTGTTTTTGGGACCAGGAAACGATTAATAGTTTCTCGTACTTGCTTCCGCTCAGCTCTAGGTCTTATACGCTTTGGTGATTCACTGTGAGTGTACTTAAGGATAAAATTGTCCTGTACTTGCTTGTCTTTTTCAGAATAAAAGGATTGGTGGAACTTGCGTATATCTTGCATTGAGAGTTCACAACATTTTAATGATTTACCAACATGTTTGCACTGGGGAAGTCTTGGCAACGATTTTGCAGAATATCGTTTCGCTTTTTCCAAGGCCCTTTTCCATTTCTCCGGTTTTCTATGTCTTTTACGGCCTTCTCCCCTTTCACAAGGTATAACCTGGGACCTTCTAACATTGTCTTCATTAGAATGCACACCTTCCATTGTGTACGCTACACTTTCATAAAATTTCTCAAGCGCTTGGATTGAGAAAGAAAAATAATTAAACAAAAATCAAAATATATTCCAAAATCTATCAATAAAATTCACTTATTTTGAAGGTAGGCCTAATTGAATTATACCTTTTGCGTAGCCAAACATATGTTTAACCTAAACCCAAGATATAAAGCAAAACAGCTGTTTGAAACTTATACATGGTTAGGCTACACATATTAAAAATTAAAGACTTTGGAATATATTTTGATATTTCATTCTTACCCTTTCTAAAAGTTATCTAAATAAATCTTTTAATGCACTAGAATAATTTAAAAAAACACAATTTATCTCACTTAACTCGTTAAGAAAACGACACCAGTAACACCAAACTTCAGTAATTAATACACACATAACCTATCGTCAGAATTTGAATTCAAGGCTTTCCAGCTGATCATCAGGGTTACCACTCTTGAAATTCTCCAAGGAACTATGAGAAATAAAAAGTATTTAAATTAATTTGGTATATTTTCACTGTGGTAGATAAATTGATTGTTTAGTGGTCAAGAGACAGTATGAAACTAAAGTGGCACGGTGCTTATGTTCTCCTATGGACAAGAGTCATTTTGAAAATAAAAGTTAAGACCTTTTGTACTATTTTATGGCCGCCATTTATATGTGGACTAGAGACAGTTTGATTCCAAGCCTCATATTTAAACCCAATTTTAAATGATTTAGAGAACATTTTGGTTAAAAATGAAGATATTTTAACAAAGAGGAATGCATGAAGAATATGGTGATATTAAAATCTCAATTTCGACCTAGGGTGGACAAAGGACGTTTTGAAACTAGCCTCTTCATATATATAAATATAAAAAATTGATATATTATTAATTTTGGGCCATACACCTTTAAAGTGAGGTTGCAGGGGATTGTAGAAAAGCTCAGTGTGTTTGCAGTTTTTATAGCAAGACTAAATAAAATATTGTACCAGTAGAAACGTTTAGTTTTCTTCCCACGGTGATCTCAGCAGTTGTTGAATATGTCATGAACATAGCAGCATTAGATGATTATTTTTTAAATGAAGAAAAATGTTTTCAATAAATTTCAAGACACCCTTGAGATATATTCAACAACTGCTGTTGGGAATGCCAGGCCTCCACCGTGGTTTGGATTCCACGTTAAACTGTAGGTCCTTCATTTCATCTCACAATCACCCTACCATTACACATTAGCCTAAGTGCTTATAACCCGAACGATTAGTAAGACGCGGTGCTAATAATAATAAACAACTAATGTTGATATCACCATGTGAAGAAAATTAAAATTAATGTCGCTACTGGGTCAATATTTTATTTATTTTGGACACATACTTTTTTTTGCTATTAAAACCGCAAAATCACTGGCCTTTTCTTGCTTTCACTAGCACTTCACCTTAAACGAGGTTTCTGTAACGAATTCATAAAAAAAAGAAGTATGTAGTGAAGTTCTTATGGGGGCTAAGATCTAAAAGTAATCTTGGAAAATGTGTGTAATGTAACTTTCCTCCTCTATTTGTGCTTTCATTATGTAAAACTTACTTCAAAATTTGGACTTTCGTTAACTTATCCTAAGGCAGTTTAGATAAAACCTGAAAAGAGAAATTAATTCAAACTTCATGCAGTGATACACATCGTTTGATTAAAAAAGTTTTTTTATATGATCATTCGGTACTACATGGGCTAACATCGGGGAGGGGTTCATTTTCACCTCAATCCCATCCTCTTGACACCCGCACATGCACGCCATGGGAGTGTTTTGCTAGGACCGGCCGAGTGTCTTTTGAGTGCAAGCCCTATGAAACAGCATGAAGGTAATTTTTAAAGCTTAACAGTCGAACATTCGCTTAGTGTGAAAGAAAGAATTAAAATCGAAAAGCACTAGAGAAAAATGGAACCCAATATAACTGTAAAAATATGGTCTGAATTTCGATGTAAGATGGACCAAACTTAATACTTTGTTTTAAAAAAAAATTATCTGCAGAGCTGAAACTTATTCAGTAACCTCTCAACATACCCAGTTACTGATTTAGTGTGAATTATTTTTTGTTTTAAAATATTAGATTTTTCAAAATGAAAGGTGGCATAATTTGCGTCTTTAGTTCTTCCAAGTTTACAAGTTTATTATACTCATGCAGATGGGCACTTTTAATAGGCCACAATTATATCTATAGCTCTAGCCACTTGATTACAGTTTGCTGAATATCCTGTGGGCTATTCCCCTGCAAAATAAATTCATTCTTAAGAATTTTGGTCGTAGCTACAATACTCAAGTGAGCAGTGCGCGAAGTTTCAATTTTGTACTTTATTGGGAAGTTTAAGAAAAAAACTAGACCAACACCATGTAGCTTTTATTATATAATATATAATAATCTTATCAATTAGAAAAAATCAGTAAATTAAAAGGACTAGCATTTAAATAGGTCAATATTAGTGAAATAATGAATTAGGCCTAAAACCCAAGAAACAGGAATGCTCAAATAAAACACAAATTTATCTCTCTTCAAATTCACATTTAAATCATATATATTATTTATTTCAATAATCCATCACAGTTGTACCAACTTAAAAATTAAAATACTTTTTATTTATCAAAGGCCCTCTTATAATTCATGTCTAAAATAAATCTAACGAACAACTTTCATAATACATTCTCATTGTGACAATATGTCTCTATCACAAAGATAGCTCATTTGCAGTAAAAAGCTTTAGGCTACGACAAGACAAGCAATAAATAAGGTTTGAAGCACGCTTCAAATGACACAGAAATAATGCAACCGGTGTAATCAAGTGTGATGGGCCAAATAGGGCCGTAAATAAAGGTCAGGTGTCTGCTAAAATAGGCTTGGGCCCATTCTAAGAGCGAAAAATACTGCTGTAAATTGGCTAGACGTAACAATATTTTCTGTGGAGAGTTTTTTTTAATTGTTTTGATAGATTTTTACTTTATTATAAAAGATATGGAGTGCATTGACCATGAACATGACAATCTAGAGTTGTAAAAAGTCCTTGTTTATACAATATTTAAATCTTGTTTGGGTAAATTGTAAAGGCTAAAGTGTTTCATGAATAAGAACCAATTTTATCTTTGTTTACCTTTCACTAACAAGATGAATCCACTACTTTGACCTCATTGGAGGTGGAACTTTATTTGTAAGATTAGCCAAAAAGGTTTTTTTTTTAGAGGCCAGGCCAGATGCCTCTAGAACGTATTTGGAGAGGTCCTCTACTGGCAAATATTTGAAAATTGGAAAGATGTCTGCAGAAGGTACTTTGATTTTGATGACAGTCCATATTTTATATTCAAGAGTATCACAGGGGAGTGAAATAAAGCTAGAGGGAGAAAACTATTTTCAGGAAAACGGTGGCTTCTTTTTCTACAGCCACTGTTTGCTCTCGATGGCACCAACATTGCACAGATAATACAGATAAATTAGATTTTGCCACAAGATTCAGGACAGGACTGAAATGAACTGATTGCTAGAAGTTGCATTATTCTGGGCCTGATTCAAGAGACATTTTACACTTCAACCTAGCCATGTTCTGCGACATTTGTAGATCCAGCTCGAGCAAAGTTTACTGCTCATCTGGCTGTAGCCTCAGAGTTTTACATTATCTACTGAGAAGAGTATCATAGGTGGAAGCTTAAAGCAATAAAGTTAAGTCTATCTTTTTCTTTAGCGACAATAATTGTAATGTTGTCACAGTCAATTGTTCGCAAAAGTTATGATTTTGAACCAAGCACAGCCCAGGACTAGTTTTAATACAAAAAAAAGGTCTTTCCTCACCACAAACAGCAAATTGGAAGTTGATGAAACTAGGAATATCTTAAATCCCGCTTTCCCTAGGAAAATGACAATTTTTAAATTTACTAAATGTATTACATATTTAAAAAAAATACTAGTAGCATTTTTATAAGTTACTTTAAAAATACTAAATGTTCTTGGTATTGTTTGTGGCACTTTGTAAATTTGGCATAATAAAGCACTTTACAACCATCCCAAGTTAGCAGACTACTATATCTAGGCAAGTGTATTGTATTTGGAAGAAGATATAGGAAAGGTGGATAGAAACATATAAAAAGGACGAACACAATATATTATCTAGGCAATGCATTTTGTTAAGATTTGAGAAACAAAATCTTTCACTTGATTTAGTGCTTGGTTGTGAAGTTAATAGTTTTCAAGGAAGCAGCTCACACTAGAAAATAAAATTCCAAATCCCAATTATAATGGGGGAATCCAATTTTTTTAAAAGGGTTTATTTCCAGTTGCGAGACTTTGAACAGATGATTCCAAAGGTTTAGTACCTGAGCAAGTACTATTTATGTCTATTTATACACAATGCCTGATCTAATAAATTATTGTAGTCTTAAAAAATTAATTATCCTAGAACCTCAATTATTTAATATCCAATATCAATATCAATCAATTTCAAGAAAATCAATTTAGCATAATTCAATTCCACATTTGAATAAAGCCTCTTTAGTATTTTTAAATTCCATACAGATGGCAATTCATTCAAGAGACCTTTTCCCAGATTTCTTCACTGTGTTGCGAACTCAAGCATATTTCCCAGTTATCCCAATCAGTTACAACCCTGGTTTTTACAGAAAGGTATTAAACATTACCTGATGTTTCTTAATTGTAATAAAATTCTCTGTTTTCCCTGACACAAGAAAATTCACAAACTTTTCCCAGGTTTTTGTGGTTTGTAGCCACCATGACTAGTAATAAAATTCACAAACTTTTCCCAGGTTTTTGTGGTTTGTAGCCACCATGACTAGTAATAAAATTCTGTTTTCCCCGACAAGAAAATTCACAAACTTTTCCCAGGTTTTTGCCGTTTGTAGCCACCATGACTAGTAATAAAATTATCTGTTTTCCCTGACATAAGAAAATTCACAAACTTTTCCCAGATTTTTGTGGTTTGTAGCCACCATGACTAGTAATAAAATTATCTGTTTTCCCTGACAAGAAAAATCACAAACTTTTCCCAGGTTTTTGTGGTTTGTAGCCACCATGACTAGTAATAAAATTATCTGTTTTCCCTGACAAGAAAATTCACAAACTTTTCCCAGATTTTTGTGGTTTGTAGCCACCATGACTAGTAATAAAATTATCTGTTTTCCCTGACATAAGAAAATTCACAAACTTTTCCCAGGTTTTTGTGGTTTGTAGCCACCATGACTAGTAATAAAATTCTCTGTTTTCCCTGACAAGAAAATTCACAAACTTTTCCCAGGTTTTTGCCGTTTGTAGCCACCATGACTAGTAATAAAATTCTCTGTTTTCCCTGACAAGATAATTCACAAACTTTTCCCAGGCTTTTGCTGTTTGTAGCCACCATGACTAGAGATTATATGTCGCACAGCCGAGTGCTTATTATGAGAACACAATATGTCGAATCTATTTGTAGAATACAGTTCTAGTTAAGTTAAGTACCAAGCTCAAAATATAACCTATTGGATAATATTGACTGCGCATACAATAAAGCATAATTACCATTACCTACTAGCTAGTCAGATCAGCCCTAGAAATATGTTGCAAAATAAATTAACAGGTGTTAACTTAAGTGCAATCAAAAATATCAATGGAGATATATAAAATCGTCTAATTAGTCTCTGTCAGGACTAAACTGCTTCATGATCTTAACAATTTGGTCGGCCACGGTTTGCGTGCCAGCACACAAGTACCGGCGACTCAGCACGTCAAATTTTCCACCTAGAATCATAAAATGAAAATTGTGGAGTATAAAGCCTGTGAGTTACAAGTATTAATTATTGTATACAGGATAACACTGCTAATGAAGGTATGGTATGATTTTAGTAGGAAGAACAGTAGAAGTTATTCATTAAAGTTACTCAAATTTAATATATTCATATATCAAGTCATGTTACCTGTAGCTATCACTTTTGATAACTATGATCAATATCAATAAAATAACACAAATGATATATTAAAATGTCACCAATGTTGACTGCAACTGTTCTTCCAATCAAAATCAGAGTATAACAATGTTTTTACCTGTTGTGTCCAAGATAACACCGCCTGCCTCTTCAACTAAAAGCGCACCTGCAGCGACATCCCAAGCATGGATACCAAACTCGAAGTTAGCGTCAGTACCGCCGAGTGCCGTTAGTGCCATGTTTAGAGCAGCTGAGCCAGATGACCGCAACCTGACATACATAAAAATCAATGTTTTAGCATGCATGTAACCCAATAGAGGTAAATATAATTTGTAGTAATATGCAGTTATATTTATTTACCCATGAACCAGTGGGACAAGTGTGTTGATATTATGCATGACAACCGCCATCTTTTCTGGGTCTCTACTTGTCCCAAACTCCACACCTAACAAACACTTGGGCAGTTCTGAAAAGTATAAACATAATACTATTACTTTTGGTTATTAAAAGGCAGGAGAGAAAAGTACAGTTTCAACTTGCTTTAAGGTGGGAGTGTAAGGGACGCAAGAAAAGATAAGGGTTTGTGCAGTTTATCTTGCAAAACATATTTTTGGGTCAGAACAAAAACAAATAATTCTGCAGTAGAAACATAAGAGTTCAGTTTTCTTTACATGGTAATATCAACAGTTGTTGCATATCTGTGAAGGGTGTCATAGAATTTAATGACAATTTTATCTCTTCATTTATAAAGTTTCTCACCTTAGGCTACAGTTACACTGACAAGTTAATTGCAACAGTTCTTGCGTGTCCAGGCCTGTTCACACTAGTAGCAATAAATTGCTGCAAGATCTGTTGGGAGAGTGGTGTTGGCGAGTGACTTATGAGAGTTCTCACAAAACTGTTTACACTTGAGAGGAAAATAATGCTTGCACAAGGGTTGTTAGTCATTTTGAAATGCCTCCCATCAGACGTCTCAAATATGTTGCTGCATTATTAATCCTAAACCAAATGTATTATATTAGAAGAAAAAAAGGGAAAGAAAGGTAATGATGGGTTAAAGGAGTAGATCAAGTACTTTTTTTAAAATTTATTTTTCTTCAATCCTTGATTAAATTGACTGTATATTATGCAGCCTTCTAGATATTTCCGCCGCGTTGGTAGAGAGCTTGTTTGCTATGGCTTGTAAGTTGTAAGGCATCTTGGTTCTACTTAAACCTATCTCTGTATTGTTAACTTTGCAAAAAACTTAATTTTCCTGATATAGAGTAGTTAGCAATTTTATTTTACTATCACTCCCCTTTGTGAAGGCGGACAGCACTGAAAGAGACAATTAACTCACGCACGTCTCACAGAAAATATTAAAATGGTTTGGATATTCCGCAAGAGCTTGCGGAAGTGGCGAGGAATGTGTTTAGACAGGGAAGCGTGGGTCTCGCGGAACAACTTGCGTGAGTCATCAGAAATCTACTTGCAGAGCTGTTTACATTTGTGATAGTACTGGCTGACAGCATATCGTGCGAGATTACTTTCCAATCTATCTGCACCTTAATGCTGCTATGCTCTTGTCAAAGACATTCAACAGCTGTTGAGGTCACCATGTGAAGAAAGTTAAGCTCTATGTTTGTATTGAAGCAATATTTTATTTATTTTGGCAAAATAAGTTTTGGTTCAAAAACAATTAGCTTTTCTCATGTCTTCTTCACTCCAAACTTAACACTTTAATTTAGAGCACTTTTCAGTTAGTACTTATACTTGCATTGTTATTCAGCGGTTTTAAAATTAGCAATAAAAATTAGTGTAGCATTTTTTTTAAAATTAATTTTAATTTGTATCTTTTTTTTTTTTAGCCTAGTGCTATTACACACCAAATAAATAATAATGCAATTATGTTGTCAACTTTATATATATATATAT
>CABFVZ010000879.1:0-40284 GCA_902151445.1 Timema monikensis
CTCACAATCACCCTACCATTACACATTAGCGTAAGTGCGTATAACCCGAACGGGTAGTAAGACGCGGTGCTAATAATAATAATTATTGCTTATAATGTATTTTACAAACCAAAGTTGACGTGAAACTCTACTACCATTCACTTATATAAAGTATGGATGCTAAGTATAACAAAAAATTAAAGATGGATACCCTCTTCAGGGGTCGAATAGTCTAAGGCGTTAGATTGGCCAGCTGATAACGGAGAAATAGGGGTTAGAATCCCAGTCGTGTCTATTGAGGGTGGATTTTCCTAAATTATTTCCCACTCTCCTTCCACGCGAATGCGGGTAGACTACCTCTAAAATTCTTACTTTCTCATCTCTACCCTATTAGAGTAATTATTATCTATGCGTATAACCTGAACAGTTAGTAAGATGCTGTGATAAAAACATAAAAATATATTAGGGATTTAACTAACCATACTTATAAAATTTATTTAATATTATACCTATTAAACCCCTAATGCTGCTTGAGCCCAGGTATAGAAAGGGAGCTATTAATTCACGTAATCGTTCATACTTTGGGTGTACAAATCTTACCAATTTATTAGTCTGCACACAGTATGTAGCCATGTTATAGATTTTATTTTTGTAAGAATCTGAGTGCCGTGTATCTGTTATTAGAACTAACTAGCCTGTGTGCCCGTTCTTCACACGGGGAATCTTTAAGAAGCTTTATTTTTAATTATAATATAAAATTAACCATAGGTAAAAGTATCCAAAAGCTTATAATTTTTTAAAATATTAATCCTTTATTGGTTTAAATGATGTGACTAAACGTGAAAAATAGGCAGACTGACTAAAACATTATGTCAAAATAGGGATTTACTGTAATCCAAAAATCTTTGCTTAAAAGTGATCATAATAAAAGTATAGCGATGCAATATACATTATTACTAAATAAAATTTGTAAAAAAAATCATCAAAGTTAAAATAACACATCATAAATGAAATAATGGCCTTTTATAGATACATATTGCTCCCTGTAATTACTGGCCATATTTTGATTTTTTAAAACACCAAGCAGTTTTTTTCTAATTGATTGTGAAATCTTATACGCCTTAAATTTTGGAACCAATTTTCAGTATTTTCTGATTATCTGGAGTGGTCTTTGTAACTACTTGCAAGTCTATCATTTTCCTATCGCACCTCAAAAAGGGATTTTTTCTATATGGTTGGAAATTTAAATCCCCTCACTCCCACTCCCAACCCAATTCTCTGACCCTTGTTTTGAAATTAAAAAATTTCAGTTACTTCGGGTTATTTGGTGTTATCCCTATACCTGTAAGTAAATAGTTCACTTCTATACTACTAAGGAAATGTTATATTACATTAGCTTTGAAATATTTGGAGATGGCGCCCATCTTCCCATTTTCTGATATTTTCATTTTGAAATTTAGTTTACTTTCATGTTTGAGTTGTATCTTATAACAGGCTGACTAATTTAAATCTTTAACCACAATGAGATGTCATTTTTAATATAGATTTTGGAAATCCCCTCCAAATATTTCACAAACCCCGAATTAGAAAATTTAAATATTTACTAAACTATTTGGGTATTTGGCACTAAATTCCTGACAATTCTTTATCACAATTAAAAGCTTTGTTTTCTTTTTACACCCCCTTCCTATTTCCCAGAGTTCCATTTTAAAATTTAAAATTATTAGATTTTATGGTATGGTACGATTATCTTTCTGCTGAATGTTGTTATATACCACACTGGTAAGTAGTTGTTTCATTTAGTTTTGAAAATGTGGAATCCACCCTTCACCATTTCGCCGACTCCAACTTTGAAATTTAAGTTTTTAGAACTTATTTGAATATCAAGAGTAGTACTTCTACATGTTTGCCAACATTTATTGTTCTACTTCACCTATAGGGATTTGTATATTTATAGCCCCCACTCCCCAATTTCCCAGATAAATATTTTAGATGAACATCCAAATTGTTCAATATATCGAAGCATAAACTTATCTAGGTGGTCTTGAATAATTGTAGTTTATTCTTGGCCTGAATCTGTTTATAAAAAGCTAATTCACAAGTGGTACTTGTGACAGGAGTCACGCTAAAGTCTGGTAGGCTTGATAAATTGCGAAAATCCATTTTCCACACCAATGGTCTGAAACCAGTCCTGAAAGTGCAAGTTTGTTAGAAAGTGTACCAAAATACGCATAAAACTGAAATCAGCTATGTCATTGTCAAATTTAAACATATTATCTTTGGTTGTAACTTTTTTTTAATTGCTCACCCGCCTCGGTGGCGTAGTTGACTAACGCGCTTGTCGTGTTTAGCTCGACTGCTGAGGGCGGGGAGATCGAGGTTCGAATCTCGGTCGGGTGAACATGAGGTTTTTTTTCCTAAATGGTTTTCCACTCTACCTCCATGCAAATGCGGGTTCACTTCCTCTAAATAAACCTTCCCAATTCCTAATCCATTAGCGTAATTAGTACTTAAAGCGTATAACCCGAACGGGTAGTAAGACTATTATTATTATAAATATTATTTAATTGCTCGACAATACCTTGAAATAAGGAATTGACACATTTATATGAATTTAATTTACTTTATTTCTCAAATTTATCTGTTTTCCTAGCTGTCTTAGCATCAAAATACTGGTCTTTGTTTAAGGGTTTGCCTACCCTCCTTGGCGGTGTGTTGAGCTTTCAGCTCTCAAAATAGATGGTGTTGCTAACGTTATACAAACTAGTGAATTCCAGCCATCAGGTTGGCAGCATTACTGGTTTGTTTAAACAATTGGGAGGCTGGCTGACCGGTAATCAGTCAAGACAGCAAGCAAACTTTTCCTAGAACTGATAGAGATAAGAAGTGTAGTGCCCACCGGACTGTAAAATGTGCAGGTAACACAAGTTGGACTAAATGTGGGAAGATAAAATATCAAGATACAATAATACTCTCGAGCAGAAAAATTAACCAAGCCATCTCAACCAGCAAGACACTTCTTTCTGACACGTCCGAAATAAGCCAAAAACCGGTCAGGGAATTTTAGATGCCGAAAATGTTCATGATTACAATATTTTCTTTATGTGTATGAATATTTAGACTTTAAAAAGGGAGAGAGTGAAATCGTAGTTTTGTGAAATATACAGTCCGTTGAAATTGTACACATGCCTCCCAGCATACAACGACATTTAACTTCCTTATCCCTCGTATTAGTGTAAATCTTTGGGTAGTTTGGATGGGTAATAAAACGTGCTGAACGACTTTTTCATAGAAGTTCTCAAAAATAGCAATGGAAAACTGTCAAAAAATTGAGTAACTTAGGGTTGGAGAAGCATAGGCCTAAACTCTTAGTGATTGGGGGATTTAAAAACCCAAGATATATAAAAAAATATCAAGTGACTCCCAGTGAGTTATCAGCTAAATGTCAAAGCCTTGATGACATTCATTTTTTGAAGAAGAACTTTGACCAGAGTTGAAATTCAAATAATTTTAAGGTTAAACTTCTGGTAGACAAGTTCCCTGCTCATTCTCATGTTTCAAATCTCAGTAAAACTAAACTGGTATTCCTGCCAGCCGACGACATCTCAGTCCTTCTACCGGTGGACAAAGGCGTGATCCACAGCTTCGACCTATTACAGGATGGGAGTTATGATTCATACAATCAAAAAACCCTGGGATCAAAGCAGGACATACCAACCAATTTTAAGAATTCTGCCAACAAAGCGTGAAGGAGTATGTCACTAGCCACTATACAGAACCGTTTCTGGCATACAGATTTGGCTACTGATGTGTGGGCTTTGGTTGAAAAGGACAATGTGCCATTCAAGGAACTGAGCTAAAATGTGTCAATGACAGTTCTGTATAAATGAAGATTTTACAATGCAGACTGTGAAATTATTACAAATGAGATCTTGTTGGGTGAATCCATCATTGAAGTTGTGAATGACGGTTCCAGCACGGAATAAAACTAGGGTAAATATAATTACGAGAATGAAGAAAATGTCCCTGCATTGAAAGAAGTGTTGGAGGGTACACATATTAGGTTCAGCTTCCATTAGGTGTAGTACATTTGTATACATACTACCATTTAACTAGTCTATTATCTACTTGTGGCTGAGCTAACGTTACAAGTGGGATAGTTAGGGACTTTCTGATTAATACCTTTAAAAAAAAAAGTGTGATGAGAGTGTTGAGTAAGTCAATGGCTGTACCCTGAATTTTTTTTTTTTTTTAAACTAGAATATATTTTGAAGTAATTTAAAGTTTTTAAAACATAATTGAGGTTACAGTTGGTGTGAATTGTGTAGAATTTCGATAATCTACTAATATAGTCATTGAGTAGAAATACTCAGATAAAATTTGGGGGTGTTTTCAACACATCTTTTGCAAATAATTTTCATTCAGAATCATTTGTTCAAAGTCTTGCAACCAAAGGAAAAGCCTTTTCAAAACCAGAAATATTATTTGACTTTTGTTCTAGATTTTGAGTGGCCACCCTGCTATAACCATTCTCATATATTATCAGGTGTTCTCTCTTTCAACAGGTCTGTTGAGTTGTCTAAATTAAGTCCCCCAGCACTTCCTATTTGCAACTTAATTATTTATTTCTTTGAACTTCATCATCTTTCCTAATTTGCGGTCATCAATCAAATTTGCGTTTGTGGTTTTCCTGGTCCCCTTCTTTCTTTATCCTTCTTGCCTTCCTCAACATCACTAACGGCTTGCACATTAAAAAAAAGTAAAGTTCTTGTTATTTATCTTTCCACAGGTTGTTTAAACACTGATGTGTCATTGTCTAAAAATGCTTTATACAAAAAAAGAAGAAATGATTTATTTTCCCAAGAAAAAAATAGACAGCATGAGAATATAGGAAGAGTGGAAAAAATCGAAGTACATTATGCGGGCAAACCTGAAGATGTTACACTTGTCATGAACAAGGATATCTCAACTCCCTTTAACTGTGCTCAACGTAAGTTTGATGGTATTCGATAATTACTTCTGTTGGAACAACTTAGTAGCAACTAAATTCAGCTTTACTTAGTTACACTTTCTTAGATATTTTATAAATAAAGAAAATAAAGGACTTTTTCTTTAAATATGGGCTTCAATGGCAACATTTATTTCAACCGTGTACTGTGTATGTGCACCAAATTTATTAAAATAATTGTTAAAATTTATTTTTCTTACAACTTAAGAATTATTTTTATACAAGCCTACGTCAACACATTTTATTCGAATTTCAATTTTCTGGTTATGTTGTGCCCATACTAATAATTCACAGCCATTGTAAATAATATAGTTCATAGCTTGGTTACTGTTCTTATTGCTTGTCAAACACAAGTCCATTAAGCTCCTAGCCTTTGCATTAAGGAGGAATTTAAATACATTTTATTGGAAATAATTTAGAGAGGGTCTAAAATCCAAAAAACACTTCCCTTGTTTAGCTATAAAAACAATTCAAAATACCAAGAATTTACTATAAATAATAAATACATAGCTCTTTTATTAAATTATCTCCTTGGAATGAACATGGGCAAATTTTACTATCTCAAAAAACCAGATTTGATAATTATTGTGTCTTTGTAAGCGTGCTGTATAATTTCACACTTTATTTTGATTAGAATTAAGTCTAATTGTCGTAACTGCTTCAAGATAACCTAATTAGCGAGTTGTAATCTCCACCCCATTAGACATGTCAGAGATGTTGATGCGACGCTCAGCACTGGCACTTGTCGACAAAACATTGTGGGACATGCATCGCCCCCTTGAGTCGGGATGCCAGCTTGAGCTTCTCCATTTCAAGGATCCTGATCCCTACCATGTGAACAAGGCCTTCTGGAGGACGTGCTCTTTTCTCCTTGGTGCAGTCGCTGAGAAGATTTTCAAGGACAACATTTCTGTCAAGCTGCACAGCTTCCCTTCCCCTAATGGTAAGCTTAACTGCAAAAAACTGCATTATCACTACCAGAAGGTCTAACTATAATTTTACAAGATTGAGGGTTATTTTATAATTGGGCTATCAATATTGTGGAACACATTTATTTTTAAATCGTTTGGGTTTATTAATCTACCCTATATGATAAGGTGTATGGAGACCTTTTTTAAGTGTGAATAAAAAAAATTAGGACTAAAGAAGGGCTATTTATTTCAAATTTAAAGAAAAGGTAGGCAACCACTGACTGCGACAAACAGTGTTACCGAGACAAGTTTTTGTTGTGTATGATTACAAACATTTTAGTTATAACTCCTTAAACACATATTAAATTATGTCTACAAGTGAATCATCCATCATACATCTTATCCTGCTGTCATTGATAACATTTCTGAAAGTTTGATTGTTTTATTTAAGTTTTATGAAATATTTTTATTTGTAATCCATTTTAATATATAATAGTAATTTGTAAAACATCAACGGACCACAAAAAATCTGGCCTGTGGGCCACAGTTTTCCCATTTATGCTTTAAGCTATAAAAATGGCTTCTACACTCATATAAAGCAATTTATTTTTGTTGTTGCCGTTTGGAGAAATTATTGATAAATATTGAATTGATGGACTCACCAGTAGCTACAGCCAAGTGACATAAGTAGTTGAAATATCTATCTGCATTCTGCCTAATCCTCTAATATATACCAGTATGCCTTTGTTCTACTTTTCTACTTTCCCTTATTCTGGCCACCCTTCTACCTGGAAATGGGCCTTAAGAATCTATAGAATATGGAGAGGAGAAAAAGAGGTAAGGTATAGGAGGAAGGAGAAATACAGTACTCTGGAAATCATAGTGAAGTTGTGTGCACCTCAGCTACTTCTCTCATTTAAATGGTAGGGACACGGATCCTTCTCTGAGGCCACCGAGTTAGGTCAGAGTAACCATAAAATTATAAAAAACAGGGAAGAGGGAAGGGAGAAGAGGAAAAATATATTATTATGACTCAGTGTCTTGGATTTTCTGTAGAAAAATTATAATTTAGGAATGTGAGATTACAAACCAAAGAACCAATAATTATTTCAAAATACAAAACACCAAAAAATCATTTTTTTATGATACACATTCGAGTCAGTCCTATCTAATAGTCCAAAGCACCTACTCTGGAACCTTGAAATACTAATACTACAGTATGGGCTACCAGCGATTTCCACTAACTGATTCTTTATGGTGGGTTGACTGCAGATTATAAACCAATTATTTTGTCTCCATCCCTATCTCTGATACATCATATAGAATTCTGTCTCCCTTCACAATACAGAAAGAGACCAGAAATAAATGTGTGGTACTCAAATGTCCCTTCCATAAGTGTGAAAGCATTGCAAAGCTATTTTTCAGGAATATGGGGACCAAAAGGGACCTCATCTCTATCGCTCAATAAATATTTTAACACATCTGATGATTCAGGGGCTATTTAGATATTATGATATTAATTAATGAAACAGGGTGACCACAGATAGGGAAAACAGGTAAAACCTAGAATAGCCAGAAAATTTGATAATGAAACAAGGAAAATTAGGCATCTATCTTAAACCAAAACAAGAGAAACATCAACATTTAGCCAGGGTAACGCCTCTTAAATATTGTAAACGTCAATTTAGGTCAAATAAATTAAAAATCGGCCTTGGACACATTGAGGTGCTTTGATTGATTATTTTCACCTTAACCAAGGTCATATAGTACACATATTTGCAAACTCTGTTTATGTTTAGCCCAAATGGAAGGTCACAATCATATTCTACTATCACTATTGTCACCCATGCAATAGTAAAAGAACTGAAGGATCTACTTGATTTTTACATGGATGACATCAAGAAGCTGAGATAAGACATTAAGAAACGAGATGCTGATCATAATCAGCTAAAGCGTGAACTTGTCCTTTCGAAAGACGAATTGGAACAGTACCAAAAATTATCTAACTTGAGATTTTTTTGTATTGCTGAAAACACCTCAGAAAACACGGACTCTTTGGTGCTGGGTGTGATCAAGACTAAACTCGATATACCGCAAGTGACTGTTGATGACATCGATCATAGTCACTGAGTAGGCAACATTTCAGGAAGCGAACCCAGGCCTATCATTGTGAAGTTCGTGTCATACAGGAAACAAAGTGAGATCTTCCGTGTGAAACAACATCTTGCCGGGTCAGGAATAACTTTAAGGGAAGACCTAACTGCTGAGCGGATGATCATAGTACAAGCAGCTATAAAGAAATTTGGTTTGAAAAAGTATGGACTTTAGATGGATGCATTGTTGTCAAGACTGAAACATGCAAGTTGCACATAAACTGGATGGAAAAGCTACCCAGGGCACAATGAATCATCTGGAAATACAATTTATTACTTCTCTTTAAAAAAAATCCTTTTTTAATTTCATAACTTTCTTCGTCATTTTATTTGTATTTAGTGTACGCAATTCATTGTTAGTTATAGTTAGAAAAAGTTGCTATTTCTACTTTACAGATTCATACGTCAAGTCATGTAATCCACAGTTGTCACCTTTAATTGCTCTTATAACAATCAATTATTAGGGACATTGAAATATTGCAAAATGTGTTTTTATGACCTTTAGCTTAGCTAATTTAACATATACAGGGTGTTTTCATGAGGATAAGTCAAACTTTGAGGGGTAATGGAGAAGATCAATAGAAGCAAAATAAGATAAGGAATGGTGGCCCAGAAATGTTTCAGTCAAAAGTTATAGGTGAAAAACGTGGGAAATTGGAATGGGAACACATTGTACAGTTTTTAACGAACACATCATTTAGCACCGACGACGACAATTTTACAGGAGATGTTCGAAATGAGGTTTCTTGGCATTGATGCAGGCATAACAGCGTCGCAGGACATTCTCTTGCATCCATTCTAAGAACCTTGGATAATCTTTGATGACATCGCAGCCAGCAAGGATTCGTGCTATCAGGTCTTCATCAAGAAACGGTGTCTTGTAGACAAAACTTTTAAAATGATTCCACAGGAAAAAAAATCAATTGGGTTGATATCAGGTGAACCTGCCGGCCATGGAACAAGACCTCCTCTTCCAATCCACCTTTGAGGCTACATCTCTTCAGAAACATCAGCAGAAAAGCATTCCGCTTCCTTGCTTTTTCTTTCTATAACTTTTGACTGAAACATTTAAACAGTTCAAGGACATCATTCCCTATCTCATTTTGCTTCTATTGTCCTTTTCCACTATCCTTCATAGTTTGACTTAACCTCACGAAAACACCCTGTGTATATAAAAATATGTTTTAAGTTCATTTTTGGATTTTTAATATATTATATACACTCACAATAAAACAATATTTTTTTAGTGAAATTTATTACGTTTACTTTTATATATGCAAATAATGTTCAATTATGTTAATTTTTAATAGAGTTAATGATATCCAAACTATGCACATTTATTCTTGGAGCAGACTATTGTTGTTTGCTTGAAATTGCCAGAAAAAATAGTATAAACAGTAATATTATAATTTTCTTTTTAATATTGCTAATACAAAAATATTTCCCTCCATCAAAGACTAAATTAGTAATGAAGAAGTAAACTAGTGTTTGGCCTGGCTATTATTATGAGAGTCAAATTGTGAACTAGTACATATATTTTAAATTAACCCTAATTTTTATATTTATTCAAACTTAAGTGACATACATCTTAAATTTGAGTAATTTTTCCTTCTACCATTCTTAGCTGAAAATTATTTTTATTTTCTGACTTTTATTCCTAAATTCCTTCCTTTTACTTAATGGAATCCAATCATTTAATTTACCACAAATCAGGCTCTCTACTAATAATGTAGTAAAATATTATCATTGTTGATCACAATAATTATGTTTTTTTCTTTCAAAATGCTCTTAGCGTCAATTCGCAAGAAAATCAATGCATAAATTAATTGTGCTGGGTTTTTGGGTAGCCAGCCCAGTAAAACATTATGTTTAGGGTCATGATCAAAAAAGTATGAGAAACACGGTTTTAGACCATTCCATTTTTATTTGACCCACGACTAAACCTTAACAGTAAAAGTACATCCATTAATAAACAAGATGAGAAAAGACTAGCAAATTATTTGTACCATTGTGCATGTGGTCTAGAGGTCAAACTCATTTATTCTGGTTTGATAGTGACCTGGAGGTCATGTATTAAATCTCAGAAGACTATGTTGATGATTGTTTTCCCATTTGGTCTCCCACTCTCCTTACACACAATTGTCGATACATTTTATCTAAATTATGCTCATCCCTACCATATTAGCATAATTAATAAATATACATATACCCTGAATGAGTAGTAAAAAACATTGGAAAAACTAAACCAAGGCTAATTAAAATGGTATTTACGTTAAGTTAAATAAAATCTGTATCCGCCATTAATTTTACTAAAGTACTGGTGGAAATAACTATTATGTAAAATGTGTAACTATCAAGTAGTTAAGATTTAAATTACACTTGTGTATGCCGAGCTATGTTTTTGATTTTTGGGCTATCCATTCATCTTCTAGTGAATATTTGTTTACGTATCTGTAATTGCTTTCACATTCATATGCCTTTAGATTAAAATAGATAAATATAAATGTCTGTCTATATAAACACAAAAAAGTTAAAATGCGATGCACTTTTTTTAACCTTGATTTCCCTGTCATTGGCATAGTATTGTTAGAAATATGTGATTTGATAACAATGTATGAAATACATGACTTTTTAATGGTTTTAACAATTTTTATTTGCAGTTAAAAGTGGAAGCTTTGTATATGACGTGGATATTGGACTTGATAGTTGGCAACCATCTGAGGTTAGTTTAAAACATGTTGAATCAAACATATTTCTATATTTTACCAATATGAGCCTATTAAAAAAAAAAGAGATTATCAATTGGATTTGTGTGTTAGCATGCATGTGTGTGTTTTTTCTGCTTATTCCTCTTGTTTCTGTGGTATAGTGTTTATAGGGGTTGTCCACAAGCTTAGGAAACCATGGTTTGCATCTGATTAGGTCATCCTTTCATCAGGCACTAAAGCTAGGTGTGTAATATCAGTGAGCTGGGACCCTAATTTTGGAACTTGCGAGTGGCGATTTGCTAAAGTATTTCTCGCATCTTGCATACAATCTTGCAAACCCCAAATTTTGAAATGTTACTCGGACAAAATTAAAATATTAGAATAGAGCTGGGATTGATCTTGTGATCTCCAGCATTATAAATAAGCGCATTATTAAATGAGCTAAGGTAGTTAGTGAAATGGTTGACATTTAACTGATACTTATACAACCCGAGACAATTTTGAGACGATAAACTTAGCTGCAAACAAATGAAAGGTGGTTTCCTAATAAAACCAAACAAACCGTATAACATGATGCAATCAATACAATAATAGTATTTACTTTCATTTATGTATCTTGTACAATGGCACGTTGTGGTATCTAATCGCCTCAATCCTTTGAGATGTTATCGGTTTTACAGTGTTGTTAAATTGAAAACTTGGTTGCAAGTGAAACAACGCCACAGCGACTCGCATGGCAACCAAAACATTTCAAAATTAAGAATCAAATAGCCAAGGTTATTATTTATGCTTTTAGTGAGGATTACTCCATCTAGATATCATGTTCAGAAAATTGAAACCTGTACCAGCCTAAACCTTGTCAAAAAAACATGCCTTGGCTTACAATCTCTTCAGGACCTCTGATTTTGAAACTTACAAGAAAACTCACAGCTCATGATATTGTAAAACGCAGGCTGTACCAAAATTGAGCTAATTTTGAAATTCAGAAAATTGAAAGATGACACCTGGACACGGGAATCGAACCTGGGACCTTTGGGTTAGTACACCAATGCTCTAACAACTGAGCTACCCAGGAATTGTCCTGTGCCCAGGGTCATTCTTAATTCATATTTTAAGGCAGAGTCTATGATGAACGTGCAGAAATCATCGGCTACAGATGTGTGGTTTTGTTAAGGTGGCTGCGTTATCTGATAGCTCATGATCTTAATAAAATTACGCATTTGTATCCGACAATTTCTGCATGTCCATTATAGACACTGCCTTAAAATATGAGTGAAGAATGACCCTGGGCACGGGACGATTCCTGGGTAGCTCAGTTGTTAGAGCATTGGTGTACTAATCCAAAGGTCCCAGGTTCGATTCCCGTGTCCAGGTGTCATTTTTCAATTTTCTGAATTTCAAAATTAGCTCAATTTTGGTACAGCCTGCGTTTTACAAAATCATGAGCTGTGAGTTTTCTTGAAAGTTTCAAAATCAGGTTTCCTGAAGAGATTGTAAACCAAGGCATGTTATTTTGACAAGGTTTAGGCTGGTCTTTGCATACCTTCCCAACCATCAGCACCTTAAACCCCCCGCACCCACTTCCTTTTTTTAAATAATGGTTTGTATATAGTATATTTAACTAGCTCAAATTATGAGTTCCTATATATATATATATAGTGTAGCAAGTGAAGGAATACAGATTGAACCCTTCATTCTATTTTTTGGCCTAATAAGAGCCTTTCTCTCGACTGATTAACCAGAATAATAGATACACTGTTACACTCAAACCATAAATAGCATCACATTGTTGTTTTCTTTATTCTCTTCACTTGGCGAAAGCAACATTGGAATAAGTGAAGTAGATTTTTGATTTTTAATTAAAAAGGGAAAATTTTAAAATTACTCTATTTATCTCATTTTCATTGTCCTATTTAAATACTACTGAAAATCACTCTTTGTTGTAACACAAGAAACATAGGAAAGAGTGAAAGAAAACTTTTTGGTGATAGTTACGCAAGTTTTATTTTCTTACTTTAGGCTGAGCTAAGAATTATCTCTGGGGAAATGGTTAAATTATGTCGACAAGAATTGAAGCTAGAACGGCTCTCTGTGGACTCTGAGCTGGCTCTTGAGATGTTTGAGGATAACAGACACAAGTCTCAGCAAATACCACACATAGCCTCCCAGATCTCGCATGGTAAGTACAGGGGGTTGAAGAGGAAACAATACTCGGTGGGTTTTATCTGAGATACTTACGTTAGAAGGGATTATTAATCTAGAGGTTACCTTTACGAGGATCATCATTTTTAGAGAAATAATTATTAAATTTGCAGCTAACTCCCTTAAATGTTGACTTATTATGTAGAATATGACTTTCTGGTTGACATCAGCAGCAATAAAAAATCCTCCCAAAAGTGGAAACATTTTTATATCTTCCTCTTGTACGCGACTATCCCAACGGGCCAGCTTCTTTTTGAAGGCATTCATTTTATTTCTCAGTGTAAAAATAATTGTACAAGACCCTTGAAGAGAAATATTAAGTTTCTTAAGAAGGCTAAATATGTCTGCCATATACACAAGCTTAGCCATTCATTCCTCATTCAACAAATGCTCTACTAGGTCAAATTTTCATTCTCACAGAAACAGCTTTACTTCTTTCCTCAGTTCGAAAAGGCGTTCAAGAACCCTTCCTCTCGATAACCACCTCACTTCTGCATGAAGGAGATGTTGGTGGTTTGAGTCATAATCTCACACAGTGTCGTGAACAGCCTGTAGTTCATGGCTAGACTACGAATTTCATTAATGATCTTCACGGTGTCATTCATCACAGTGTTTAGTTTAGAAAAAAGCTTCTTTGCAGCTAGATGCTCTCGGTGAATCATACAGTGAGTGGACAAATCTTCTGGGTGTGTGACTTCCTTTATTTTTGCAACTACTCCTGAGTGAAGTCCACTCATGCTCGTAGCACCATCCGTACACACTCCGACACATTTGCTCCAATCTAAGACCTGCGCTTGAAAATATTCATCAAGTGCATTAAATATCTCTAAACTAGTGGTCTGTCCAGGTAATTCAAGGCAACAAAAAAGTTCTTCCCTTAAGTCTTCATCTTCACTAAATCTCACGAAGCAAAGTAGGATAGCATGGTTGCTCGTGTCATTTGATTCAAGTTGAATCGTGAAACATCTAGATTTTTTTATCCCATCTACAACTTCCTTTTCAATATCAGTGGCCATGTCAACAATTATCCTCTGAATGGCGGTGTTCGAAAGTGGTATAGCCTCTAGTTTTTTAGAAACTTGAGGACCCAAAATTTCTCGTATGACATCTAAGATTCAAGGCTTTACTAACTCCTCACCAATAGAAAGTGTTTTTTTAGTTTTAGCTAGTCAAAGATCAACTAAATAAGACGCTTGAAGTAGCAACTTGTCACTAGTCTTCATCATTTTCATTTGAATTTTCTGAATGTTCATCTGGTCAAGTAGTCTTTCAAAAATGTCCAGTGGCTTATCACTAAAATATTTATGCTTCGAATGCAAATGACAAGAAAGTTTGTAAGGTTTCATAGCGTCATTTGACAGAATTTCGGAGTATACTACACACAAAGGCCGTGGCAATAGTTCACTGCCATGGGCTACAATGAAACCAAGCTTTAAAAAAAATATTTATCTTAATGCCTAACAAAGTTTCCTTTTCTCTATTTGGTTTGTATTGCACATTCTGAAATATCAACATAATATTTATTTTTCTTTGTTTCTTCTAGACTTGAAGCACTATTACTTGGCGGACTTTCAGTACCATCACTACTTTTCTCCTTAATATTGTCCTTACCTCTACTAAAGAAGGTTTAAAGGTTTTGAGGTTTGAGTTTTTTTTCTCCCTTTTGTGTAGGGTTTCGAATTTTATGAGATAAATAACTTGTTTTCTGAAACAACACAACACACTATTAGAAAACAATACACATGAGCGCGATAAAATAAGAATTTTCATAATGTGTTGTTGACGGGCGAGCTGACACAATACTGGCATTCAGCGGCCGCACACATCGCCTATATAGCGCGGATGTTAAGTGTTGAGGCCTAACCTTGAACGGTCAAACAGATTTTCGGTGGTGGGGGAAACGAGCAGACAGTATACTCGTTGTCGTGTGCAGCATCCTGCTAGCCCCGCAACAATTTAGTGCCCGAATCATGTAGCAGCTTCATGATTCTGGTGAAATTTTTTGTGGGCCGGCAGGAAATTTCTGAGGACCAGCACCGGTCTGTGGACCACCGGTTGAAGAACACTGTTTTAAAGGATATAACATTATAGTGTATGAATTGTCTTAGGTTTAAGTTAGTGTACTATGTTTAAAAAGGGTAAATTAAATTCAATCATTATTGCTAGAATATTTTGAATTAATGCACTGTTTTGGCCCTTCTACCCAGATAACAAAGTGATACTATACCGTGTGGGAGACCACGTGGATATCAGTAGAGGCCCCATGGTGGGGGATACCAGTTTTGTTGGCCGGTGCACTTTCACAGCTGTAAGTAAACCACTGTTCATAATCATTTATCGCACAAATTAGAAAGGTCAGTTTTTTTCTAACACATTTTGCCATTTTATTAGCTATCCTAGTTCTTTTTTAACTTGTATCCTAGGTTTGCCATCAAAAAATTAAGAGGGGGACACACAATGATGGCAATGAAGTCTAAGGTGTTAGAATCACATTGTAGTTTGGTTATCGTTAACAGAAAGGTTAGGGTTCAAATATTGAATAAGGATAGGAGAATCGTTTTTAATAATATGTGATTTCATTTGTGGTTTTACAATCCCTTAGTGCGGTTTTTTAGCACCACCATGTCTTACTATCCATTCGGGTGTAAGCTTAACTGCTAATTATGATACATTCTTCCCACCTTCCTTAGACCAGTTCATTAATCAACCTTTTGCTGTGTATACTTGGTAAGTAAAAACCAATAATACAATTATGTATAGTGACACGCTGTTCAATCTGTTGCAATATAACAGGGTTACCACTGACCTGGAAAGTCAGGGAAAGTTATGGAAATGAAAATTGCTCATGGAAAGTCAGGGAAATGCAATTATTGTCAGAGAAAGTCAAGGAAAGTTTTTTTAGTGTATTCCAATAAATTGCAGATTATTTTCTTCATGGTGTCTTCGATAATAAATAAATTATTTTGAGGTAAGATTGTATACTATGCACTGTGACTTCTCATTTGTGAAACCTGATTTGGCTGTGGCTACAGCGGGTTGAAAATATCACTTAGAACGAGCTTTAACTATTGTAGTTGAGAACAAACAAATTCGTAGAAACCTGTAAATTGCCTCATACCAAACTGACTGAAAGTGTCATTAGCACACAGACGACAAATTTCCCATATCTAAACTCTCGTTTTTTAAAATTTTGGTTTGAGAATGTGAGCCATTCCTACGAAAATTTCAATCTGCAAGGCCCCTTATTTCTTACTTGTACAGTGATCTCCATGCCCTTTTAAGAAGTCTTATGAGCCATGTTGTTAAATCTGCTGACTGTGGTAATAAACTTGTTGCTCTGGATCTTAATTGGTGTGAAAATCTACTTCAGTTAAAACACATTAACCTTGGGTTCAGTACAGTGAAACACCTAATGAATGTAACGGCATCTGAGAAAGACATTCTTGCATTCAGAATGGAATGTCAGAAAGTTGTGATAACAACTGTTAAAAAATGGCAAGCCATGGCTACTATTGGTACTATGTTCATTGATTATTTTATAATAGAAATCAATAAAACATTTAGTCAAAAGGTGTGTGATGGTATGCCTGTAGAATAGCATGGTTTTCCTACTCACACTGTATTGGCAGCAATTGTCTAATATCGATACACATTCCTATCATGGGGAAGGAGGAAGCTGTTTTCATTATTTGTAGTTATTATCTTAAATTGATATAACGCAAGTATTATTGATTTGTATTATTACTATGCTACCAGCAGCTTGTGGAAAAGTCAGGGATGTGTTATATTTTGGTCAGGGAATGTTAGGGAAATGAAATCGAGGATATCAGTGACAACCCTGATATAGAATCATTATGTTAATCTACATGGTTGTAAGTATTATAAAAATGGGCTTGTCTCAAGCAAACAAATCACTTGAAAAGATGAATGATATTAATAGTTTATAATTAAATTTTGAGTAAAATAGTTGATTTGGAATTTCAAACATTACTAACATCAATTCACAATTTTGATCAATTAGTAATTTAACACACACATATATATACACACACACACACCTGTTTCAGTCTAAAGTGTCTCTTGAGTTAGACTGGTCTGTTGAAAATGAGGAGATTGGGGTTTGAATCTTGGTCGGGTGAACTTGGTCTAGTCTTTCCTAAATGGTTTCCCACTCTCCTTCCATGCAAATTCAGATGAACTACGCCTAAAATGCCTCCTTCCTCATTAGAGTAATTATCATATATGCTAATAACATGAACAGGTGATGCGGTGATAAACAAAATAAAAGCTACAAATGAATTTACACATAATTTAGTAATGTGTTTATAAATATTGAAATTGCTGTTGTCTCTTTTAAGGTTCACAAAATAGAAACAGATCAGGGGCAGTTTTACAGATTTCAAGGGGTAGCCCTACCTAAAGGATTTTTGGTAAGTACATCATTTTTATTATAATTTTATTTTTATATTGTATATTTTATTTGTTTCTCATACTATCAAAAGTATACATTGGTTCTTTATTTTTCTTTTCAGTTGAATCACTTTGCTTACGGCATTCTTGAAAAACGAGCACGGAATTTGGTGAGTTTGTCTTTGCTTTTAAATTAGGGGTTTGATAGCTAGGGTTTTTTCATTCGAGTCGAACTCGAACCAAGTATTTCATAAAGCTTTCGAGTTTATGTAGAGTTCAAGTATATTCATGATTTTAAAATGTTAAGGGTATATATTTATTTATTTTAAAAGTATAGTAGTATATTTAAAATGTCACCAGTCCTATATTATTAAAATAAGAATTACACTTTTTTTTTTTACAAAAATAGTAAATACTTTTGAAAAAAAAAGTTTAAATAATGGAAATATTGGTTTTTAAATTAGAAATAACACTTAAAAAAACATTATTTAAAAACAAAAATAACACTCAAATAAAAATATAATAGGAAACATAATTAAAATGGTTTCAACAATCATGTGTTTAAGGAAATAAAAATTACACCAACAAAAAAAGTTAATAAAATTGAATGTTAATAAGCTGATATTTCTCCAAAATATGTCTATGTAATTTAATTTACCCTACAAGAAAACGTAAGAATCACAAACTTATAAATTTGGATGTGAATATATTATAGATCTGTATAAGGAAAACCTCTTTTTACTTTATGCGGTAATTGCGTTATATTTGTAAAAAGGCACAGAAAGGTAGATGGAAACATAAAAAGGGGCGAACACATTGTAAAAGCCATATTGTGTTTGCCCCTTTTTATGTTTCTATCTACCTTTCTGGACCTTTTTCCAAATATAATAAAACTTATAAATTTGAAATATTTTATTCTGTTTATTAGATCTTAGTATAATAATGGTGCATGATCAAATGTTCTGTTTAAATTCCATTCCATTCATCTTGCTAGAAATTATCTTGTTGATAAATTTATTTCAATCCAATTTTTAATACTCTTAACATTTGATGTTAATACTTTAAAATTAAAAAATAATAATGGTTTATATAATATTTCTAGTAAACAATATTAAATAGTAAATGGTTTTCTTATTTAAATATGTTAAGTTTTTAGTTTTGTAATTTATATTTATTGCCACTATGATCAAAAGTGATTTTAAACAGGTTAATCAGCATAATTCTACAACTAAATAGTAATTAAACTGTGATTGTTTTGTGGTTAAATGCATTAATCAATACATGTTTTAAATATCCTATATTCCTTCAAATGCATTAATCAATACATGTTTTAAATATCCTATATTCTCAATGCTCAACTTTTAATCTAACTAAAATTATTATTTTAAAAAGGAACCAGGTAAAAATAGTAAAAATAATGACTTCAATTATTTAGTAATCTATTTAGCTTTTTTTTTTTGCATTGCTTTGTCTAAAAGCTCTTTGATGTTATTAATGTGAACATTGTTATTAATTTCAACAATTTGTTAAGTTACCAAATGATTTATAAATGGAAATTCCGATATTATCTAATTAATTAAATAGCCTATACCTACCATTGCGCTTTAAAAATTGATCATTGCATACATCAAGTGGATTCTTGAAAATGACGAGCTTAAAAAACTTTCGATCTGGATCTCGAGCTTAAACGATGAGCTTGGCTTGAAGCTTGAAATACAAATACTCCCAGAGTACTATTTAAGATTATGCTATTTTCCCAAACAGTATTTTGAAATAACTTTTATCAGTGTGATATAGCCAAGCTTGTTAATTAGGTCTCTTTAAGGTCAACCAAACTTTAACCAAACAAAAGAGGTTCCCTTCTAACTAGTTTTGGGTTGAATCCACTACTTTACTAACTGAATCTCGATTTTGAATATTACATTTATATTTGAATCCAAAATCTTGAATATGAATCTGAATCTTGGAATAATTATGAACATAAGAGGCTATATAAATATAGTAGCATTCTGGAAAATACAAATAGTAACTAAATGTAACATTATGTTTTAAAATACATTCATTATAACGTTCATAGATTCAATGAAGAGTTAATGCACCTCATAGAAGATGTATACAAATACATTTCGAGCTGTATATTATAAAGTTGTCCGCCACCTTAGCTTAGTCAGTAGCGTGTCTGCCTACTGAGCTAAGGATCCTGGGTTCGATTCCCGCTATGGCTGATAATTTATCAATGATGAAAATATGGGCTTACCCTTGATAAATTGATGGCCGAGGACTGGATGTTGTGGTTTGTGTCTTAAGTTGGATTATAAGGCATATGAAGCTACGACAGGCCTAGCCAGCCGGTAGTGGAAAAATATATGGCTTGAATAAAAAATACCCAGGCCATTGGCTGGAAACATTAATGGATATAAAAAAAAAGAAGTATATTATAAAGCTCACTGTATTTGTCAGTTAACTTAAACAAAATTGGGTTAAGCTATTTAATTATTTCCTTTACTATGTGGCCTATAATGTTTATATTTATTTTTTTGTTTTAGAATGCTGCCAGATTTCCATCAAATACCAACATTACAGAGTCATACACACCGACAGCTGTGGCACTGTAGCTACCTCTGTTCCTGTAGAATATTTATTTCTTTTAAAAGTTTTTATTGTTTAAAGCATTGTAGAAAAAAAAATCAAAGTTGAAATTATTTTTAGATCTTCATAAATTATAAAACACAATTTATTGTCTTTACTTTTAAAAAATATAGTACACAGAGGTGTTAAAAGCTTCAAAAACTTGAATTTTGACTTAACTTCGAATTTTCGTCAGCATTGACTTTGGTCCAAAAATACATTTACAGATTTGGCAATAATTTAGAAGCTTCGCCATTAAAAATATTCTAACCTAAAATATACATTTATGTTCAGTTTCTCTCCATTTTTTTTCGTTATGTACATCACAAATTGAATGTCCACATGACAATAATTATTAAATCACATGTTGCAACAGTAATTTAATTCTTAGGCTCTTGTGCAAAAATAAAACTGAGTGAAACTTTAGGTGGAGGAGAGTAAAAGTGAAGTAGAGAAGTCGAGTTAATCAGGAGTTCAGCTATTCTTTGGGATTTAAACTGTAGTGTAGCAGGAGTCATCTCAAGACTGACCCTCTGGGTATCTCTATTTCATTCCTTGGAAATATGGCCGCCCTGCACTCATTGTAACAAGCAAATTAACACCTCTTCTACTTCCTTATTCCTGTTTTGCACATTTTTTTTCTTACATACAAACACTAAAGCTATATATCCATTCAATTTTTTTTACCAACATTAACTTTTTTTTTTTAATATTAAAACTTTGATTGGGATTTGGGAATATTTCATATTATATGATTTGACTTTGTTTTGAATTGCAAAAGGGGACTTTCACACTTTCTCAGTGGTATGTAAATGATTAATAATGCATGATAATATAATAATTAATAATATCTAAATCATTTTTAAATTTTGATAGTTTATTTTAGATAATATATATAACTAAATTAATTAATTATATATATATATATATATATAATTATATTAATAATATCTTTAAACTTGGTGGAGGGTTGGGGGGGTGGGGGACTTGACATTCTAAATACCTATATTTTGAAAAATTTAACTCAGAATTTCACTTTAGCGGACTGCTACTCTGCTACTTAGTTACCCAAGTTGGTTTCTAGGGCTAGACACCACTAATTGGGCAAGATACTTACTAAGACAAACTTAGAGAGCTTGTCAGCTATTCTTAGCTTAACTTGTGTTCAGTAAGATGTCTAGCACAAAGACTAATAACAGCTAAATATAATTTGTAGAGGTGAGAAAGGTAGTTTAGAGGAAGCTCACTTGCGTTAATGTGGGGCATGATGGAAACATTACAATACTAAATCTTGGCTATTAAGGGCAACCAAGTACAATATGAGTTGGTGGCCGAAATGAAGAGTAAGAAGGCACTTGGACTTGATGGAACCAGAGTTGAGGTCCTTCAGAAAATCAGCGAACAGGTAACACCCTTTCTAATTAGTTTAATGAATGAATGCATGGACCAGGGCCGAGTGCCTAATGTAGGGAAACAAAGTGAGGTAGTCATTCTTAGCAAGGGTGAGGACAAGGATCCACAGATCCCTAAGTCATACAGGCCAATCTGTTTATTAAATGTATGTGGAAAACTTCAATAAAAGATCTTGTGTAACAGATTGAGGAAGCATCCTGAGATTGTTGGCATACACCAGCAGTCATACGGCTTTAGGAGAAGCAGATCTACGGAGGACGTTATCTGTGAGGCCATGAACCTTGATGATAGGGCAAGTGGGGAATATGTTATTGGGATATTTGTGGACATATCTGGAGCAATCAATAATTTGTGGTGGTCATCAATATTCAAATGGTTAAGGGAACTAGAATCCCCGGGGAGTCTCTACAGAGTTTTTACGAACTACTGTAGGGACAGATATGCAACCCTGAAATGTCCAGGAATATCAATAAGTAAAAAACTTATGAAAGACTGTCCCCAGGGATCGGTTTGTGGACCAATCTTTTGGGACGTAGGGCTTGAACTCGGTTTGTTGGAAATAGAAGTGCTCCCAGGTATGGCAAGAGTGGTCTCCTTTGCAGATGACTTACTGATAATTGTTGAAGACAAGTCAAGATTGGAACTTGAGACCAAGAGTAATGCGGTTCTCGCTGGGCTGGACTCTTGGTGCAAGAAAGTGAAATTAAGTTTGGCACCTGCGAAGACGACGTATGTGCTGTTCAAGGGAGCGCTGAAGAGAGACCCTATGATAAGGATTGACAGACCAATGACTAGACGAAGTGTAAATAACAGATATCTAGGGGTTATGTTGTATGAAAAGCTCGGCTTCATGATGCGCGTGGAGAATATATGTGGAAGAGCCCTAAGACTAACAAACAAGATTATTAGCATAAGACAGAGTCGGTTTAAACTGCCCAGGCTTTGTATACGGATTTACCATCAAGTCTTATTGGGCAGTCGGTTTAGACTGCCCAGGCTTAATATACGGATTTACCATCAAGCCTGGGCAATCGGTTTAGACTGCCCAGGCTTAATATACGGATTTACTATCAAGCTTTACTGGTTTCCATTGTGGGTTATGAGGCTAGAGCTTGGGCACACCAGCTCAGACTAGTACGGGTTAAATGTAAGATCCGAAGCCTACAGAGAAGTATTCTCTTAAGGCTATTCGGAGCCTATAAAACAGTTGCAACAAATGCATTGTGTGTGGCCCTAGGTATCTGGCCACTAGACCTAGAAATAAGGAAGAGAGCGGCTATGTACTGGCTACAAAAAAGGGAGTTAGACAAGGTTGCTAAACGGACAAAGGAAGGATTAATAAATAGTATCTAGGTGTGAAAAGCATTGCTGGACACGTGGCAGACAGAATGGAACCAAAGCACAACTGGAAGGAGAACTTGCCAACTCTTTCCCGATATCAGAGATCGCCTAAAACTAAACATTTTACAGCCTTCCTCTGGGATAGTTCACTTTATCACTGGCCATGGGCCGTACAGGGCTGTTCTCTACCTAAGACACTTGAGAGAAGACAGGCTATGCAAATGTAAAGGGGAGGCTACCCCCGAACATGTCGTACTGGAATGTCAACTAACGGTAAAAGAGAGGGAAACAATGCGAGTTCCATTACAGGCCAGCACAATTTATCATATATTGCATGATGTGGATAGGTGGAGTTCCCTGGATACAATCGCGAACGATGTGCCAAAGAGAGAAAAAGGACCTATATATAGCAGACATGAAGACTAGGAGACAGGTTAGACAAGACAAACAAACGGAAGACAGACAAGGTAATGAGACCAGTGACTACAGTGACACCACAGAAGGTGACAACTCGACATCAGAGACAGAATCAGAAGACATGCTATGAAACTGGAACCAAGACTTAGATGAGACAAAACATAGATCTTACCGAATGGCAGAGTGGAATGGGACGAGGAACTCCAGGTCATCCGGAGCCTAGCTGAGGAAGCCTCCCTTAGGATGCCAGTAGTGGAAACTGCTGAGGGACTTGAGGCAGCAGAGTTACCAGCTGGGAATTAGAGGAATCGAATAACATCAAGAGACGGAGGAAGAAAACCCTCAACTCGCATAATCTGGCCCACTGGACAACAAGTGAGGTGCTGAACTGGGGTAGTTTCTTCAATGACTGTTATCAGTAGACAAAGAGACAAGGAAGAATATTAAGTTGTTCTGCGGCCACCAAGTTGCAAGATATGTATTAGGTTAAGTTAGTTTAGTTTATGTTTTCTTATGTTGTTTCATGTTTAGTTTTAGGTCCAAGGTAGTGATCTTAGCTGGAGGTAGGTAGAACAAAATTTCTGGTAGGGCACAGTAGAGAAACAATGTAACTTAGGTCCTGAGTTACAGTTTAGGCCTGGACAGAAAGTAATGATAAATAAATAAAAATTTATTCAAAGAATGCAATGTTAAAATACATTATGAAACAAAACATAGCATATTTGTGAAATTTGATAGAGAAATTAAAAAATGTAAGTTGGCTGCGCTTAAATATGAATTAAAAGCTCAGCAAACAATGTTTAGTTCATCGTTACACATAGTAAGATCGTGATGTTTAATAATGCTGGAAGTCTACGAGTATAAGATTATTTGGGTTAATATTTAAAATGGCAGGTTCTATTGGTATTTCTACTGCAGGATGTCTATAAATATTAGCTTGTTTAGGGGCGGGTAGTAAAATTGTCATATTAGCAGTCCACGCTAATGTTACAAAATAAAAATGTAGCTTATTTACTCCCCCCGTTGGCCCCTTTTACCTTACTCCCCCAGTAGAATTCTGTATTTTTATATTACCAGCAGAAACATTCTATTTTATTTTTTCAAATTTTATATAAGGTATATTTAATGGAGCGCATTACAACCGGGACACGTAAATATATTATGATCTGCGTATAAAAAGAATGGCGTTAGTCCCACATTACAATTGGGCCACGTACACATTTTAGGCAAACATTACAGTTGGGCCACTTATACCTGTTATGAGACAAGGTTGTTCATATACATATAAATACAAACTATATAAATCTCTTCGTGTAGTGTTCCAGTGATTGAATAATGAAATTGAAGGTTAGTTTATGTGGAGTGAAATTGCTTGTTCTAGAAAGAAACAAATTTTCAATGGCTCATGCTGCTAGCGATGGTAAAGTTCGCTGGAAATATGTGAACAAAAAAATCTTCAGCATAAGTATACACTAACAACATAGAAAATAACGTTATAATCGATGGTGATATAAATCATAATCACTAAGTGGTGAGAAATATAAATATACAGGCTGTAAGCAATGGTGTAAAGCGAAGAGCTAAGGAAAATTTGTATGTGAAACCATCGAAACTCATCCGTTCTGAATTGGCAAAACGTCATGAAGAAGATATTACAACTCATGATAGTGTTTTCTTACGAAATACATTTACATGGCCATGCGCGATGCTGTGCCGAAACTGCCGACGAATCAAGAAATAGTATTGAGTGTGCATCACAGCAGACCAAACTCAGCTCCCAGCTCGTGTGAGGTATGGGAGTCAAAAGGGAAAAGATAGACATACTTACTATATGCGATAAATGTGTGCAGTGCATTCATTTTAGAATGATTACTCGAAATTTTCCGTAGTGACGATGGGGAACAAAGCCAAAAAGTTTCTTGTTAATAATTACAGTATGCCCCTATCACAGAATGAGGATTTATGCACAATGCTTATCTATAAAGCCATTCTAAAATGGCCAGAAATAACCTTTTCAATACAGTTTTCATTCAAATATAATTTAATATTTCAACAATGTTCAGTAACACGAACCTCTATTAGCTCTTTATCTTCTTTAATGTTTAATCATAAATGATCCACATGCAATGGTGTTAGTGTAAATTTACTATTTCTAGCCACTGCATCATATAGTTTATGACATTTGATGGATGCTCTTAAAGGCTATTGAAGGTGAGTTACATTTTATAATAGAAGTTAAGTTCAATATGGTTTTTTATTAAATACAATTGAGGTGATAGCTAATACGTAAAAATTGTGTTTTGAGATAAAAGGGGTAAAGTTCAAAAGAAAGTATTGTAATCGTTAATAAAATCCATCACAAGATAGTGATGAACCTTTACGTTTCATAAGAGCCCCAACATAAAAAAGTGGATTTTTTATTCTGTCTGTCCCCATGTTTGGCTGTACTAGGACGTTTTTTGACTGTGATCCTAACCCTAAAATTAAGGGTAGTTACTTTATACTCCTGGATGGATATTAATATGGCCGTTAAATATTTGTATCTGGTCGAAAAGTTAAAAGTACATCTTATGACCGCCAGATAGCATTTATCTGCCAGATAAAATGTATTTATTTATCACATTTTTATCTGGAGATTTAAGTACTTGATAACTTTTATCTGGAAGTTAAAATTGGCGTTGCCATAGTGACGCGTTGTTTTTCATGTAGTTTCACATATCAAAATCGTTTTTTAGGTTAAAATCTTGGTTCGCTTGTTTAGTAAGCACAGGCCCAGACTGACAAGCTATTTGTTGAGTTATAGTTATATAAGAACAAGTTATTTAAATGTGAGTACAATAAATGAAATTTTGTAAACGTTGTACCCAACTATTACCCACATTTTGGCAGACATCGAAACTAGTACTTGCAAGACAACTTATCTTCTACGCCCACGTGACGCCATTTGTTTCCTTGCACTCGCCATAATTTAACAAATGTTTTGAGCGTTGTCACCACTCGCTAGGTTGTAGCAATATCAGTAGGACTTATACGCTTCCGCGCATAATAAAAACATTACCAACCTTGCATTTTCTGCATAACAATTTATTTATCCTATATTTAGCTATCCGGCAGATAAATTCAGTTCATAATACACGTAAAACGTTAAAGTGGCTGATAACCTTTATCTGGTCACTAACTTTAGTCTCCCGATAGTAATATTTATACGGTAGTCATAAGACTGGCCCTTACTTGATTACTATAGTTTGTAATTATATGTTTGTATACGTCTATGCACAACCTTGTACCATAACAGGTATATGTGGCCCAACTGTATTGTTATTAAGGCCGATATTATAACCGTTGAATGTAGATATACATTTAACGTTATAACTACCACATAAATATTGCTATTGGGAGGTTAACGTTAGCTACTAGATAAAGGTTATCAGCTACTTTAATATTTTACAAGTATTATGAACTGAATTTATCTGCCGTATAGTTATCTGTAGGATAAATATATTTTCATGCATAAAACGCAAGGTTGGTACAGTACATATTTTACTGGTGTGCGAATGCGTACAACCTGTATAGTAGCTACAACGCTCTACACTTTGGTAAATAATGGCGGATAAACAAGTGCAAGTAAAATGAACCTGGGGGCAGAAGCTAATATGTCTTGCAAGAACTAATTTTGGCGTCTGCCAAAATGTGGTTGGATACATTTACAAAATTTCACTTGTTGTACTCACATTTTGATAATCTATTCTTATATAAATATAACTCTTCAAATAGCTTGTCAGTTTATATAAAATTGTGAATTAAATGTTTTAACTTTATATATAGTTGAAACCTGGTCCTGTGTCTACCAAACACGTGAACCAAGATTTTAACCTATAAACAGATTCTGATAAGTGAAACCTCATTGAAAACAAAGCATCATTATGACAACAACCATTTAATCTTTCAGATAAAAGTTATCAAGTACTTAGTAAACATCCTGATAAAATGTTATGGGTAAAATATACATTTTATCTGGCAGATAAATGCTATCTGGCGGTCATAAGACAAACTTTTAACTTATTGACCAGATATAAATATTTATCCAGGAGTCATAAGACCAGCCCTAAGTTTAATAAGTCTATATCTTTTATAATCCTCCTGGTCAATGAACTTGGCCCAATCCACCTATGAGCTTATGGAATAGTTTGTCTCGTGACCCAATTGTAATACGTCGATTTAAAGTTCACTTTCTGAATCGACTGATTATATCAGCATACAAATTGTTAACTAACTTAAATTTAGAACCGACAATTATTCTTCACTATGTAAGAGGAAACCCCAATTCCACAATTAATAATTTTTTTGCCATGCTGGGAATCTAATCTGGGACCCTTAGTTAAAAGGGTCGGACTTATAATTTAGAAACAATCACAAAAGTGGCCTTGGAAGTTCAATACATTATAATAAAACATTGTTTCCTGGTTGTTGTTTGCAAGATAACTTTCAAGCAAGTTTAATACCTTTCTTTAAATACCATACATACGGTCCAATTTTAATAGAAAGGACCTTATCTGACATGTTACTAGATCTACTTACACATATTCATGCATCAAGTCATATAAATTTTTATATTATCAATACCTGTAAAATAACACTAATACAATAGTAAAATGCTATCAATTTTGGCCCTAAAAAAAAGGGAAAATGCCACCAAACGGCTGAATTAAATTAAACATTGAAAGGAGGATAGAAGGGTAAGGCCTATACACCAGAAAATTGTAGGTTTAAAGTTCACAACAAAACACAATTATGTAATTTTCGGGGTAAAACAGTCTCCTTCAGCAGAGGAGAGTAAAACACAGACTGGACTGGCAGCATGGATAGAGGTTGATCATGGTCACTTAGATTCGGTTGCTGAATCTAAGCCTAAACCTTTTTTAAAATAAAAAAACAGGCAATGACAGAATCTAAGTGACCATGATAAATAATTTTAAAAATATACATTTATAACTCTTTACTTTTTTTCGCAAACTACTGCTAAAATATTTAAGATTGTTTCTAAAATAAAAAATGTATTAAGTCTTGAAATGGGGTGAATAATTTATGGACAGCCTGTGTAATTAGACACTTAGGGGAAGTCTAGAACTCTTTTATCTTCCCCACACTTCACCCCTTGTCTAAGAGCTTGGAAAATGTCCCCAATATAAATGTCATAAATCAAGATTGTAGTATAAACACAAGAATGTGTATTGCACCAGAGCTGGTGAGTCATGATGAAACAGAACTACAGCCATCTAAAGAAAGCTGATACTAAAGTTAATTACTAATTTAGTTGCTTTGCATTTTCATTAAAGTATTATATCCCTTCCTGTTGGAACAAATTCATCCTTCACGTTCTGTAAATTATGAAACTGAATCAGAGTGGTGAAAGTTTGTGTCTGTTATTAAGCCAGCGGCTCATCCCCCCATTTTAATGTAACAAAGACAGAACTGCTAAAATTAAATTATATAATTACAGTGTTTCTTGAATCACTTTTTATTTAATCTAATTTTACATAGATTTCTGTTCAAATAGGTTTTTAAAATACTGCGTTAATTAAAGTCACCTTGCCGACTTTGATGGTCTTGGGGTAAAGTGCTCGCCTCAGGAACCGTTGTTCGTGGGATCGGAGATTTTTCTTGAGCGATAAAAAAACCGTAGCACAACTTCCTTTGGAGAGGAAGTAAAGCCGTCGCGTCAGTTCCATGTAGATTGTGGCATGTAAAAGAACCCTGGAAGGTATGTGCATATACTTTTCATGGCAAGATTGGTAGGCCCTTTCGCTCTCACTCATAGAAATTATAGTGTCCTAATATAACCAGTCGGTTAATAAAGTGCACTTTAAATAAATTATTATTATTATTATTATTAGCACCGCGTCTTACTACCCGTTCGGGTTATACGCACTTACGCTAATGTGTAATGGTAGGGTGATTGTGAGATGAAACGAAGGACCTACAGTTTAACGTGGAATCCGAACCACGGTGGAGGCCTGGCATTCCCCACATTCACAAGATGTCTTGTCAGAGGTGTTTAAATAAATCAATTAAAGAAATTAAAATACATAAAATGTCACTTTCAATCTATTTTAGTGCCGCGTCTTACTACCTTCTCAGATTATACGCATTATACAAATTATGCTGATGATTTTGGAATAAGCAAATTAAAATTTACAGGAAGTGTACCAGTACTTGCGAGTATGGTGAGGAGAAAACCATTTAGAGTAAAATACCCTCAGTACACTCGACCGGGATTTGAACGCTAATCTCCCAGTCATCGGCATCAGTATAGTCTATTGTAAGACTGACACCTTATACCACGCTTCCACGTACATGTAGATTACATCATAGATTGTCAGAGGGAAAGGTAAAAATTAAGCAAATTTTTAATTGTACACAAATGTAGTAACAAAGTAAAAGGAAATAGGCTACATGACTTCATGAAAACACTCATTATAATACAAACTTTCTTTACTTTATTTGCAGCAAACATGTCAATAATGTCGTTAAAGTTTATTTCATGGAGTATATCACTTCTCATGCTGAGTAAGGAAAGGTATGTTAGACGATCTTTGTTCATGATTATATGAAACCGACTTCTTTTCAGCCTTATTTTTGAAAATGATCTTTTTACACTACAGTTACAAATCCAAATTTCAAAATGTTATGAGAAAGATTACACCAAGTAGTTTATAAAAATACCATAACTTTAAAATAATTTGAAAGGCGACGACTCCAAATAACTTTTAGATACATCGAATTTTAAAACATTTACCGTGGAGTGGAGACTGAGTTGCAGGTGGGGGTGAAGGCAGGTTCATAAAAACTTTTTTATTGCTTGTCTTTCCCCACACAAAAAGCTTCCGCTGTCACTTGATTGGTAGCTGTAGATAATATTTACAATAGAAAATAAAAATATACATACACACATACACACACATACATACATACATACATACATACGTACACACGTACATACATACGTACAGATGGACAACAGCACAAGACAATCTTCTTTTGTGTTATTTGACTTCCAGATGAAGTTAAATTTGGGTGAAATTTGGTATGTGTGTCGATATTAGACTTCTTTTACAAAAATCGTGAATTTCTGAAGCATATCTCACTTTATTGACGCACATCTTTGAAAGTGGACTTGTGAGAATAGATTACACTATATTAAACTACACTACATGTGTACCTAATGGATTAGGAATTGAGAAGGTTGCATTTAGAGGAAGTGAACCTGAATTTGCGTGGGGGAGAGAGAAAAACCATTTAGGGAGAACTACCCCCAGTTCACCCGACTGAGATTCGAACCTCGATTTCCCCGTCCTCGGTAGTTCATTCTATTGCGATATATGGGTTATACCATTCGACCACCAAAAATAGTGAATACTTTTTACTTTAAATAGATTACTGTTTGTGGTAGCCCGAGACAAACCGTATACCAACCGGTGGCTCAATTTATTCTTGGCTGCGGGTAGTTTAAAAACAAGTTTAATATAAGAAACGTTCAACTATAGCCTAATTCTGGATGGAAGAACACTTAAAAAAAATACAAACTTAATTTTTTGGGTCAACATTGATAGAATTTTACTTGATTAATTAATTATTAATGTAATCTTATAGTTATTGATAATATCTATCAAAAGATTAATATGTAACTCACATTACTTGAGGTATAAATACATGAAGGTGGTTTTATTAACGTTCGTGTCATTTACTGTTCTTTCTACCAGAATTCTACTACACCTACAGAATATAGTTTTAGGCACTTACATCTCATCATGAAGAGGATGCTTGGATTTAATTGAGAGGTTATTCTAAGCCCTAAACCAAGCCTGTCGTCTCCCGCAGACTAAACCTCAAGCTCATCTTGTGTAATTTGCTGGTGACGGGAAAGTGGTGGCTAGAATCACTATAGTGTGTCCTCAGTTTTATTTTTCATCAATGGTTTCTCATTAATCCTACGCCATCAGCGTAATTAAATACGGATATGCTTATATACTTAATTATATATGAAATTAACGTTTTTTGACCGCGTGTATCCGACTGAGATATGTTTTTTTTTAACATCGCTTCCTTCTACCCGTTCGAATTATACGCTTATGCACTAATTACGCTAAAGGGATTAGTGATGTTATATTTAGATGAAGTGCACCGGAATTCGTGTGGAGGCAAATTTGAAACCCATGCCCGTACCTTATATATATACTCGCTTCAGTGGCCATATGGTTTAACGCGCTACTCTCACAGAAGACTAGACTGCAGATGACAGTGAGATATGTTCACACAACTGGGGTAAGGACGAGAAAGGTAGACTCTTAGAGGAAATTTGCTCGTATTTAATTGAAAAGGAGGGGAAAGGGGAAACTATTCAGGGAAAAAACACATGTGTACACACGATCCGGATTATAGCCGCAATCTTCTTGTCACCCGCAAACCATACAAGACGACACTGATGTATTTGACCACGTGCTCACTGATTCTGGTAGAGGGGAAAGATTAACACTTTGTTTACGTAATGTAAACTGTCTCCGGTGGGCATAGAGGTCTGATACAGGTCTAGAAGACCTTGGTTCGATCCTGTTTGGTATCTGCGATAAATTAGTTGGCTTGTGTACCCTCAAGATGGTAACATTAATGGATCTAGCGTATATATGTTATCAATGAATGTGTTGTATAAGGTTAAATTATTTTGCTATTTATTAATAAGGGTATTTAAAGTAAACTCTTTGAACCAGCTTAATATGTCAGCACACTATCCATAAACTAACAACTCTAGGATAGACACCCCACCCAGGCCAATTTCTTCACCGTGAAAAGGGAAGCCCTAAATTGACAAATAATACAATGTCTGGAATCGAATTTGGGACTTTTTCAATAGAAAGTTGCTTTGGGCGTAGGAAGAATTTAATTTTGTGAGGGGGGACGGGTTCAAAATCATAAATTTATGACATGTTGTTAGGACTTTTTAAACCCTAAGAAATAAGATCGTTATTTTAAACAGTAGAATTAATGAAAGAGGAAGTGAAGTAAGGGGCGAATAGCAAAACTTTTTTGGGGGAACTTTCTACCCTCTTCTACGCCAACTAATGTTAGAAAATGGGATGCTTCTAGAAGATATTTTTAGTGGTCCTCGTTTGGAGAATTTTTGAAAATTATACTCTTTTAGCAGATATTTAGAATAGCGCTCCCCCGATTTTTTTAAAAAAATTTAGATGTTGCTAGAAGCTATCTGAAGTAGTCCACCTTCAAATTTAAAAAAATAACATTAATTTGATCCTTCTAAAATCTGTTTTTAGAGTGTTCCTCAACAAACAATGGGTGCATTTCTTTTAAATTCTACCTTACTCATCCCTAAACAGTTATTGTAACTGAATGCAAATGGCCTGAATAAGTAGTAAGTCGCTATGGAAAAAATAAACTAATACTTTTTCACACAAGCTTACAAAAAATGTACACAAATATATAACAAATAGATAATACTTTCTCTTTAAGGTATATATAGTAATTCTGTTTTAGTATTTGTGTGGGCACAGTGTGTCCGTGTAACACCCTATTCATGCGCCACTGGGTGCCACCTCCTTTGCAATCGGTCTAGATTTGAACCCCGTTCCTCTAGGTCAGATTCAAGTAAGCTGGCACCGAGCTATACCCCACTTTTAATAGAAATAACCTTGTCTGACAGCTATAAAAATGCTACTAGATCTACCTTCACGTTTTCATACGTCAGTTCATGTGATATATATAGCTGTTATTTTGATAGATAAAATCAAAACCCATAAAATAACACTAATAATATAGAAACATATTATAAATTATCACTACCAAAATTAAGTTTGTATTTTATAAAAGGTGCTTTAAATGTCCATTAGTAAGAAGATTAAGGCATTTTTTGTTATTGAAAGTTTTATGTTAGTCCTAGTTTCGCTCGTTAATCGAGGAAATGTGATCCATGATTATATAAACCCAAACTAGTTAGCATCCGCTCCATATGTTGTTGTTTTTCAGCTTCCTTTTAAACATGTTTAAGAATATCGTGTTCCTTCCGGTATTATTATTTTCTAAAAATGCTTTTAAACAATACCAAAATATTTCTTGAAGGCTAATATGTTCCAAGAAATGTTTAGATTTGTTTGAGTTTTGCTGCAAAGTTATGTGATCAGGGATAAAAATCCGGTTCAAAATTTTGTATTCCTATCTTTTGGGTACATATATGATTAATTATCTATTAGACATGGATTGTCTACTTTTACTTAAATACAAATCTTCCTTTTTTTAAATTACGAACCTAGAATTCCGAATCAGAATTTTAGAAAACATTACAACCATGAGAGGTCAACTTTACCACATTGGCTTAGTTAACTAGTAATAATTGTATTAGCTCGAATCCCGATCGATTGGTTTTCCCTAAACGTTTTCCACGCAAACGCGGGTACAATCACTTTAAATTCAACCTTCCTAATCCTTAGCCCATTGGCCTAAAGCTGTACAGCCCAAATGGGTAGTAAGACGTGGTGCTAGAAAAAAAAAAAATTAAATTGTGAATACGATATTTTTCCAGCACTTCAAATCTCGAATATTCTAGAGGATTTGAGGATTCGATAATTCGAAGGGCACATTTATAACATATAATTATTTTCTTACCATGTCCTACTACCCACCCAGGCTATACGCATTTTAACTATGCTAATTGAGTAGCAATAGAGAACGGATAATTTTGAGAAAACGTGCCCGCATTTGAATGGCGGGAGAGTGGGAAGCCATTTAAAATGAAAAATACTCAATACACCCCAGGTGAGATTCGATTTCCTACCTTAACGTGACCAGCAAACGGGCTTATACGAGCCTGACAATTAGTCTTTGTTCCCATCGATGCTGGTATCTAGTTACTAAAGACCATCCCTGCGTCTAAGTGGTTATAGTGTTCAAACACAGTTCTAGAGGACCCTGCTTCGATACTGGATAAACAGAACAGACACAACATCCAGCCCCCGACCATTAATTCATCACTGCGGAAAGGTAAAACTCACATTTAACCCATGATAAATTTTTCAGCCAAGTCGGGAATAGAACCTGAGACTCTTAACTCACTAGGAAAACACGCTTGAGCTAAGGTGTTAGTAAATTTTAAGGCACTAAGGCTGGATGTGATTTACTAGTCTTACTGCCCTAGTTAAAGTAGGTTTGTAAGACACTTACAAGAATATAACTTGTGTGTCTATAATGTACTGGCTTTCCCACTGGCGGACACGTGGTTTAAGGTGTCAGCCTCTCAAATATTGGTAATGGAGGTGTCTAGTCTCCAATCACATACCAGGGTGTAGTTTTTCCGTTCCCCCACTACTTTACGTGTTTCTACTCCTTCCATCAAGCCTTTTTAACCCTTGCGTTTAACGTGCTTTTAATAATAAATCTGTTCGAGCTCTTAGGCTTGTCAATAGCCCGTCTGTCTAATTAGCCCGGGTCTTCGGGTTCAATTCCCTGCATAGTCGAAATGTATTCATTGGGGAATTGTTGATAGAACCGGGTGTTGTATATTTGATAGGTTTTGTGGGTCTAGGTCCTAAGGGCTAGATTTACTAATCAGTAGACCTATTTTCGGGGTGAGTATTACATTGTTTCCGATTTTTTCTTTCAAGATTAGCTTTTAGTTTGTACGGCCGGCGTTGCATCTATCTTTAATACTTCATAAATTTATTTTAAACATTCTTTGGATAAAAGTAATTAGGTTAGTTTTTAATATTGGTGCTGGAACGTTTTTTGTTCAGGTTAAAAGAAGAAAAGCTGGGAGAGGGAGGGTCAAAATGAAATTTATGTTTAGGTTAGGTTAGGTTAGGTTGAGTAAAAAACACTAGGATACGTGCACGTAACTTGGCACGGCTCAGGATAAAATTATTCATCTTTTATAATGTGCGTGATAATATAAGGTGAACGCTGCATTAAATGTAATTTGGTGTTTATTTACTGGAAACATTGATCAAGCGTTTCGAAACAAACACAAAGAGAAAATCATTCATACAGACATACATTAAATACACTTAACTATATATATTAGTTAAAAAAAAATTGCTTTTATGGTAGGAAAAGAAAATTTGCATGAACTTGCATTATTTATGATTAAAATAGGGCTTGGTAAAGATAGAACAATGCAATTTGTAGATTTGAGTATCATTAATATTTAAGTGAATTAAATTGAGTAAAATTAATAAAATAGTTACACTTCTTGATTATGTTTTTAAAACATATATATAACTTAAATCTTATTAATCATACTAATTATTAATTAGTTTTAGTGTTTTTAATGTAAATGAATAGCATAAAAAATATTAAAAATATATAATTATTAGTAACTAACCTGTAGTTAAATATCGTTCTTCAACGGGTTGGGCTCCAATCCAGGTCAATAAAGTAATAATATCAATTATTAATCAAAATGAAAATTGATTGATAGGATGGCAGTCGGTGTGCATTGTAAACACAGATTTGTAAATCAAACCACTTTTCCAAACACTTATCATCATAAGTATCTAAATCATTACAGAATTTTTCTTAATTATAGCCTATCCCTGAGAGGTAAAAAACAAGAGAGAGTAAATGTTCCTAATACCCCCCCATTCCTCCTGAGAGGTAAAATAACAGGAGGGGGTAAATGTTCCCATAAACCCACTCCTCCTGAGAGGTAAAATAACAGGAGGACGTGAATGTTACCATAGCCCCCGCTCCTCCTGAAAGGTAAAATAACAGGAGGAGGTGAATGTTACCATGGTCCCTGCTCCTCCTGAGAGGTAAAATAACTGGTGGAGGTGAATGTTACCACAGCCCCCGCTCCTCCTGAGAGGTAAAATAACTGGAGGAGGTGAATGTTACCACAGCCCCCATTCCTCCTGAGAGGTAAAATAACAGGAGGAAGTGAATGTTACCATAGCCCCCGCTCCCCTTGAAAGGTAAAATAACAGAAGGCGGTAAATGTTCCCATAAACCCACTCCTCCTGAGAGGTAAAATAACAGGAGAAGGGGTAAACGTTCCCAAAATCTCCCTCCCCTTTAATTTAGGCACTTATGGTTTGTATAGTAAGAAGTTGGCTGTTATAGTCATTATGTTCAGAAAGTGCAACTTAAATACCCCCAATAAGACTTAAACAATTGAAGAGTTTAAGCAAGATATGAGAACGAGTTTAATGAAGGTACGACATTAAAAAAAACTATCTTCCAACACGTTTATTGAAAACGATGAATGATTATAAGTGCTGTTTGCACACGTCACTTCACTGTTGAACATTATATATTTAAAATAATAATTTCTCTGCGTGGTGATACTGAAAATGAAAGCATGAGAATGCTTCAATATCGTGACAAAGAAAGAAAGAGACAGTGATAATGGAGGAATTAAGGTTTGGCTGCATCCGAAACAAGAAGTCTTGATTGCCTGAGAGAAAGGTACAATATCATAACCCTGTCGGGCTTGTAACAGTTCCGGATTTTTATTATCCTACATTTTGGTTGGTGTAGAAAATTCGAAATAGGTACAGTTAAGAATTTTCTTCTTCTTACGTCAACATTCTGAAGGTTGGTTTAACGTGATTTCTATCTATCTGGAGCTGGGCATGCACTCAAACCTTCGGCTGGTTAGAGCTGCCCGCACCATCTGGTATAACCCCATGTACCAAGGAGGTTTAGGAAGTGTGATAGTTCCCCATTGTCTACCACAGTGATTTCTATGAGCGAGCGCGAAAGGGTTTATCAATTTTTCCGGGAAAGGTATTTTGACATTCCTTCCAGGGTTCTTTTACATGTCAAAATCGACATAGGATAGACGGGCTTACTTCCTCTCCGAAGGAAGTTGTGCTATATATTTTTAATGGACAAGAAAAATCTGTCGGCCTCAGCTGGGTTTGAACCCACGAACATCGGATCTTGAGACGAACACTTTACCCCAATACCACCGAGGTCAACGATTTTGTTTTATAAACGAATAAATTAATGTTTATAAATAGTTAAAATAGTCAATTCGGAGTTGTAATAATTCCGACCATTCTAAAATAACCAACACGTAATGAAAATCCGGAACTGTACCCCTCTAAATAGAAGGAAAGTACCAAATTTGATTGATATATTAGTCCAGCACTTGTCTATCAATGGTTAAGTTAGGGTAAACAAAGTCCACCATTAAGTGTACAAAAATACAATGGGTACTTTCAGGAATTATGAGGCGACCCGCATCGGTGGGCACGTGGTCTAAATGTAAGGCTCGTTTAGTTTAGTTTACTGATGACTGGGTGGTTGGGGTTTTAATCCAAGTTGAATGTACTGACATTTTTTTGTATTACTAAAATGGCTTTATACACTTGCTCCACGCAAATACGAGAACATTTCCTGTAAAATCCTGCCTTCCTAGTTCCTACTTCCTCATCTTAACAATTAATACATATAATGTGTAGCTCAAACGATTAGGGGTAGTCTATATATACCACGTAATACTTTTTTACTTTTCTTTTCCACCCTTCCCTGCTTCCCCCCCCCCCTCCTCCCCTGTATACATTTAACTTGAAGACTCTCCTTCAATCTGTGCTACGTAATATTTCACATCAAGAGTGAATGTCATTATTTCATAGGGAAACTTTTGTGACACTAAGAGAGGGACTCAGATTTAATAGCATTTATAATCCATTTTAAATCCTGAGTATAAATGATTTTTTCAGCGTTAAAGTTTAAGAATAAGACCTTTGTTTCGTAACACCATGATATACCCACTCTCACCCAGTGTGACACCATGTAGACAATAGAGCTTCCCCCCTCCCCCCCACTATGCTCTCAACAGCGTTACGTGGTTTATGGATGAACCCTTACTAAGATGTAGAAATCATTAACCATGCGACCCACTTCGGTGGACACGTGGTCAAACGCGCTACTCTCGCAGAGGCTCGAATCTCGGTCGGGTGTACTGAGGGTAGTTTTACAAAAATTGTTTTCCACTCTCCCTCTATGCATCTGCGGGTACACTTCCTCTAAATTTAACCTTACTAATTCCTAACCATTAGCGTAATTAGTACTTAAGCGTACAACCCGAACGGGTAGTAAGACGCGGTGCTTAAGAAAACTAGTCTATGCGTGGGTGGTTTTAGGAATATCGGAATTGATGCGAGTTGGTACTTCACATTCGTCTCGCCGTGTTGTCATGGTTACCAGCCGACAAGATATGAGCAACCATTTTTACACCTTTTTGTTGGTTCATTTCATTCGTTAGGGCATGTGACTGATTTGGATATCAGTGACTTGATAGTAAGAATACAATTTTCACGGCTACCAAACATTATTTAGATTTCCTAGAGCTTAGGGTAAGGGAACCATTTATCCCCAATTTTCAAGGACAGTCCTCGAAACAGGACTTATGTCCCGGACTAGATGTGATACCAGTTTTATAAATAAATAAAATGTCATGAACTGATTTGGAGCTTCATTTTGTGTCTGTTCATTGTAGTATGCACTGATTAGGAACTTCATTCTGGAGTTGCTCATTGTAGTATGCACTGATTGGGAACTTCATTCTGGAGTTGCTCATTGGGGTATGCATTGATTGGGAACTTCGTTTTGTAGGGTGGGGGGCAGGGGGTGGGGGAACAAGCTCTTGGGGCACACGTCGTACCTACTATCTTTGTGTGAGAGACCGTCACGGCATCGGCAATACGATACCACACTGCTACTATACTGCTACCATACCGCTACCATACCGCTACTGTACTGGCGCCATACGTATAAGATACTATACTGCTACTATACTGCTACTATACTGCTACCATACTGCTACTGTCCTGGCACCGTACGTATAAGATACTATGCCGGTGTGCGAGGACCTTTAAGAATGCACAATGTTTGATGTAGAGAAGGGGAACATTCGATAAAAAATAACTAATATATAATTTAATTATAGAAGTCAACGATTAATCTCAATTCAAAATTTGACACTAAACGACATTTTATTTTCTAGATTCTTGGTTTTCTATAAACATCGAGTATTTGTAATGTCACAGGAAGCTATTATGTAAATATCAAGTTTGTGTAAAGTAAAAACTTTATTTCTCGAAGTTTAAGTGTTTTAATTTTGTAATTATCTTAACGTATATTCCTTCCTAAGAAAAATGTTTAATAACGTTTTGTATCTAACATTACCTCAACTAAACTTTTTTTTAACTCACGTCTTACCTCTAATTTAGGCTATAAGCATCTTACTAAACTAATGGGTTAGTTATGAGAGAGGTAAAATAGAGAGGAAATGTTCCAGGATTTGCAAGAAGAAAGAATGGGAAAACATTTAGGAAAACTCCCCCTCCCCCCACCTGGCTGGGATTCAAACCCAAAGTTCCTTGTCACCGGCAAACCAGACTAGATGGTCTTGACATTTAGTCCGTGGGCTCACCAGGTATGAAGTTTTTGTTGGCTTAGCTTGAGCGCAACTAGAAAACCTTATGTTGGTACTGGCATTATACCGGCACTTTAAAAATAATAAAAATATATACATTGCAAAGAGCAGGGTTTTGCTCCAACCTGAATGCAACTAATAAACTAATGAAAATAGAATGCCATAGATTTAAAATAAAAAATAAAATTGCATTCTCTTCATAACTCTATACATAATTTGATATAATAAAGTTGACTTTAAATTTGGAAATTTCGTGACATTGTTTAAAAATCTCATATCTTATTCATTATTATACGTTATACAATATTATTCAATACGCTTAGTTAGTCCTACTTTTTTAGGAAGAAAGTCCTAGGAAGGTAGACATATGAATAAATTATGTTTTTATTGGGGAAAAATGAACATTTACGAAATGATTAAATTTATTACAATTTTATAATTTGAACTCATTTCACAATGCTACATAAATCACTACCTAATTATATAAAAACTGAATGCTTATATTATGGTCATTATTACTAAATTGATTTATAACTTTTTCTACAAATAGAGCTTTGTTTGAAGAAAATAATTGCAAGGCAAACTAGAAGATTACAAAAATGTAAACAGTGTTTTTTTGGAAAAGAAAACCTTTCCTATATTAAATTAAATTTTAAATTCCAGAAAAGAG
>CABFVZ010000879.1:40377-73647 GCA_902151445.1 Timema monikensis
GGGGGGGGCAAGTGCGGGTGTCCTTACGCATACACCATTTTATCTCTGCGCTTCTTGTTTTTCAATAAAATCGTCACATGTTTGCATATAATGCCGAACAAACACTTCAAAGATAAAGTCGCTGTGTTTTATGGTGAAGTAAAGCTCCTTTATAAACACTTTGTCGTGAAATGCTGTTCCCAACGAACCGACACACGCGTTCTGCGCACGAGTGCCCACGAGGACTTGCGCACGAAATATTCTTTCATCAACAGTAACAGTGTATTTTGTCCTCGTAACCGAGTGGCTAGCTAGGCCGGAGACTTTGCTTCAAATATTTGAGTGGCTTAGTTTGATATTAGACTATGTTTAAAAAAATAGTACATTTTTTAACCACGCATCTCGCTAACCGTTCGGGTTGTATGCATGTGTATATATACCCGCATTTGCAAGGAGAGGGAGTAGAAAACAATTTAGGAAAATCTACCCTAGGTAAACCCAAACGGGGTTCAAACCCCTATCACCCCACCATCGACAGTCTAGTTTGTGAACGTGATATTTTAAACCATGTGACCACTAAAGCGGGTCATTTTATAGTCCAACCAATCTGTATTTTTGACTTAATATTAAAAGTAGCCTATATTTATATCTAACGTGCATTTTCTGAAGAAAACTTATATAAACACATGACTTACAAACATAATTTCTCTCGACCAGACACAACACTCATTTCTCTGGCCATTCATTCATCATTGCGAAAGGGGAAGCCCAAATGTGATCAATTTATTAATTCATCGACCGTGCTCTGAATCGAACCCGACACTCTTAACTTAATATACTTTTTACCGCGTCTTAATGCCTTTTAGGGCTATACTAATAGGGTAGAGATGAAGAAGATAGAAATTAAAGGACCAGAAATTCATTTGCGGAGAGAGAGAGAGAAAGAGAGAGAGAGAGAGAGAAAGTGGGAGACTATTTATGAAAATCAACTCTCAGTGAGCATTGGTCTGAACTCGAACTATAACCTCCCCATAACCATCATACACGATTAAATTAACTTAACATGTATTAACGTGATAGTAAAGACGTTTTGCTCTCAATTAGTAGCGAGTCTGTCCCAAGTTCAATTCCCAACATGGACGAAAAATTGATCATTGGTGAAATGTGTGTTTTCCCATTCATAGTGATTAATTAACGAGCGGGGGCTGGTTGTTGTGTATATACTAGATTTAAGATAGTTTATAAGCCGTGTACTGATACAATCAGTCGGTTCAGAAAGTGCAAGTTTACTGCCCAAATAAATGAAAATAAAAAGACGATAAACTAATCGAACTGAGTCGGTGGTCTATGTTTAATTTGAAAATTTCTTGTAAAATTCCGTCAAAGCATAGTGAATAATAATTATTATTATTAACACCGCGTCTTACTACCCGTTTGGTTTACACACACCTACGCTAACGTGTAATGGTAGGGTGATTGTGAGATGAAATGAAGGACTTACAGTTTAACGTGGGATCCGAACCATGGTGGAGGCCTGGCATTCCCCACATTCACAAGTTGTGATTAATACACGCCTTGTCAGAGATGAAGTAAGGGTTTGGTAATCAGATAACTCTGTGCCGGGACCAAGGATTGAAACCCGGACCCTCAACATATAAATCTGACACCTTACCCCTAGATCGCCAGGTCACCGGAAATTCCTTGTAACATTCAGTCAATACATAGTGAATAATTACTCAATCTAATTATGTGAGACATAATAATAGTAAAAAATGTATGACATTTAACTGAACATTTGCAATTTATTTAATCTTTTTTGTCGACATCTTACATTTTCTTTAAGCTTGGATTGGGTAATAAATGGTGATTGTTTGTTTGGAAGGCTTCAGTTTACTTTTATTGGAATGTTTAACACTAAGTATACCATATTAACAACTTGATCTACAGGGAAGGGAAGAAGATAAATTAAGAAGAAATGCAGCCAAATTTCCGTGAAGAGGGATATTTAAACCACAGCTGCCAATGACATTTGGAGAACCACGCCCGATACACTAGACCGTGATTCGAGCCTCGGCCTCCCCGTCATTATTATATAGTTAAGTCTAGTGAGAGCCTAGTGCCTTGTACAATGTGGACATCGGTATGAGTTAGCTTGAATCAGGTCCAAAGTCTTCTTGTACCTTGTGTGCATTAAGTGCAAGACAATCATTGCTAAAATCCGACAATATTAACAGACCCGGCCTCATTGGTGGGCACGTGGATCAGATATCAGGCTCATCTAGTTTGATTTCATGGTGATGGACAACTCAGGGTTTGAATCGCATCTAGGTTAACTGTAAAAGGTTTTTCCTAAATGGTTTACTACTATCCATCCACGCATATGAAGATACACTTCCTCTAATATAACCTATTAATTTCTAGCTTCTATAATAATATATTGGTAACCTGTGTGAATAGTACAAACAAGCCCGTGGACCAAGGTATTCGTCTCATCTTGTCTGTTTTGTCGGTGATGGAGAGGTTGGGGATCGAATCCCAGACAGGGTATATTGATGATGTTTTATCCTAATTAGTTTTCTTTTCTCTTCCCATTAAAATTTGGGTCGATTTACTCAAAAAATTCTGTCTTCTATTATTATTTTTTATTTAATTTATTTAACACCACGTATTGAATGTGTGGAATGCCAGGCCTCCACCGTGGTTCGGATTCCACGTTAAACTGTAGGTCCTTCATTTCATCTCACAATCACCCTACCATTACACATTAGCGTAAGTGCATATAACCCGAACGGGTAGTAAGACGCGGTGCTAATAATAATAATAATAATAACACCACGTATTACTACCCGTTCGGGATATACGCATAAGTACTAACTACGCTAATGGATTAAGGATTGGGAAGGTTGAATTTAGGGGAAGTGAACCCGTATTTGCGTAGAAGGAGAGGGGAAAAACATTTAGGAAAAACCACCCCAGTTCACCCGATCGAGATTCGAACCTCGATCTGCTTGTCCTCAGCGGTCAAGCTCCTTCCGTTATTAAACATGCGGTCAAAATGTTAACGCAGTACATAGCATTGTAAGCAATATAAACTATAAAAGTAGTACCGTAACGGAGTAACATTAGAACAAATGCGGAAAAGGGGAAGGAGATGTGAAACGCTGTGGCTAGAAGGAGAAAGAAACACACGGGAGGAAAGTAGGACAATCGGGTGGAAAGCGCTTTGCTCCAACGAAAGTAATAATGTGAGGAGAAGATGGTGGAGGTAAGAAAAAGTAATAATCAAATGTGTTTTTAAAAGTGGTTGGTAAATTATTCAGGATCAGTACGTAAGATTCCTTCCATGCGGTTGAACGCGAAGGTATTAAGTCTCAAAATGTCTGTGTGAATATTTGTGGTGTGTGTTTACTCGGAACGAAGGAGTGATTTCTCTTCTTTTATAAATGATAAATAATACAGTTTTGTGTGTCTGACGTCAGCTTTAGTGAAGTTCGGTATTTTAACGTATATAAATAATAATAATTTCTTTAAAAATTTAGTTTAAAAAAATGCTTTTTGTGTAGGTTAATAATTCGTGTTGAATCTTTATTTTGGTTCAAAACTAATGTTGTTTTATAAAAACCAAGTAAACTGTTTGTATGTTATTATTATTTGATTCTTTATTTATATTACAGGGTTTAAAATGTATATATAAAAACGGGGGTTTAATAGATTTTCTTCTTCTTAATGTTCAATCTTTTTAGAGCTGACTGTATGTTTAGTGAATTATTAGGAGAAAAGGTCTTAAAACAAAAGTGAGAGAATCTTTCAATTTATGTTTTTCAAAATTTAAATAATGAACCGATTGTCATATTATAAGTATTATCCTAATTAGATACAGTTAATTCAAAGATTCGCTAGCCTAGAAGATTTTTCAGAAACAATCTTTTAATATATACTCTATTATTATTATTATTATTATTATTAGCACCGCGTCTTACTACCCGTTCGGGTTATACGCACTTACGCTAATGTGTAATGGTAGGGTGATTGTGAGATGAAATGAAGGACCTACAGTTTAACGTGGAATCCGAACCACGGTGGCGACCTGGCATTCCACACATTCACAAGATGTCTTGTCAGAGGTGAAGGAAGGGTTTGGTAATCAGATAAATCTGTGCCGGGACCGAGGATCGAACCCCGGCCGCCAGCATAGAAGTCTGACACCTTACCCCTAGACCACCAGGTCACCCACTATACTCTATCAAAAGTTTCACATACTTTCAAAATTGTTAAAGAGGTTAATTTGTATGTTGCAGTTATTTTAGATTTTATTTTTACCATGGACTAAAAGCATAAAATACTACTGCATCAAACTAAAATTTAATGATTTTTTGTTGTTTCTTTAAATATTTTAAAATATGTATTCGTTTATTTCACAGAACCAGACGACAAAATATTTTTCAATTGTATGTTCCACATGATATTGCACACTTTTTAAAATTCAGCCATATTAATTTTATCAATATATGTTGGGCAGAACTATTTCACAATATATGTTTGACGTACTCCCGAAGCGTGCTGATGACTTCAATTTAAAATTCAAACAAGTGGGCGGTGGGTCGTAGAGAGCTTCAAATATACATTATTTCCCGCTTCAGTTAACTTGGTGGCATGGGGGGGGGGGGNGGTTTGATGATTTTTTTTTTAACAATTGGCTATATGCATATATACTAATTGAGTTGATGTGTTAGGTATCAAAGAGGTTGAAATTAGAGGAAGTGTACCCGCATCTGTGTAGATGGAGAGTGGAAAAATATTGAACAAAAATCACCCTTAATACACTCAACCGAAACTCGAATCTCGGTCTCTCGTCATCGACAGTATTGTCTACGATTAGAGTGACTACCTAGTCAGACCATGCGGCTAACAAAGTGGGTTGATTTGATGGTAATGGGGATTTTGGAGTTCAAGTTCTGGTTGGGTGTATTGAGTCTTTTTGATAAATGGTTTCATACAATATCTATATGCAAATGCGTCTACATTTAGGCCTTACTATAAATTATATTTTTCTCATCCTTGCTCTATTAGTTTACTTATGTGGACATACTGGTTGGTCAGGGAGATACGGATCAAGGAAAAAAACAAAGTCTGGGATATTCACACTCCCTATTCCTGGCAAGCTGGATTAGAAAGACGATACAGGAGCTTTTATTATCCACGTGTCCACCGGGGAAATTTTCCTCATACTTTCAATATTTTGTTATGAGTATTCTGCTAGACTAGCTCAACGCTTCTCGTTGCGTCAAACACAAGGATCATCTAAGACGATACAATTGAAAGGAGTAACTAATAGTAAATGCATCAACATATACCGTAATAAAAAATAAACTATTGGAAAAATAAACTAGTTTATCTTCTTTTGAGCTTCAAACGTGGAGGACATTTTTGGTTAAACACCTTTGAGGCAAGAGATATACAGTAGCCCCGTGGCTTCTTTGGTGCTGACTGACAGCTCACAGCTGACAACTGATGGCTTTGAAAAATCACTATACCAAATTATGTATCCCTACGCCTAACCATTGGATCTGCAAAAACATGTGTTTCGCAGCTGTCACTTCTGACAATCAAAATTTAGGTATATACCTAAATGTTGACTGTCAGAATTCAGCTGTTGAACTGTCAGTCAGCACCAAAGAAGCCACAGGGCAACTGTAAGTAATATAAACAGGAATAAAGTGTAGGCTCCTGTTAGTATGATTTAAAGTAGTGATAAATGTTTAGCTGACAAAACCACGGTCGTAAAAACTGTGAAAGTAAATTAAATATTTATTCCTAAACTTATATAAGAAGCATAGCCTACATATAGTATATACGAAGCATGTACATATAAATGCCAATAAAAAATATAGCCATTTTATAAAATCTAATACACACATAGGTGGTCGTATGTTATAAGGCGTCGCTTTTAATAGAAACTGATTTTTGAGGGACAAGGAGGTCTGATTTCGAAATCAAGCCGGGTGTTTTTTTCTGTTTTTAGCACCGCGTCTTACTATTCATTATGTTTGTACGCTTATATAATAACTATGCTAGTGGCTTAGGGCTAAGGGAAAGCATATTTAAAGGAAGTGTACGTGCATTTGCGTGGAAGGAGATTTGAAAACAATTTTGGTAAAACCACCCTTTGTAGGCTTACACCGGAAAGAGATTCGAACCATGATATCCCCGTCATTGGTACCCTGCTCTACTGCAAGATTAGTGCATTAGACCATACTGACACCAAAGCGGGTCAGCCGGGTGTTCTGAGGGTGTTTTTTTTCATAAATACTCTACCACTCCCCCTTCCTGAAAATTCTGGTACATTTTCTCTAAATTGTACCCTCCTCATCTCTATCTCATTAGGGTCAATGTGTAGGTAGTCCAAACTGGTAGTAAGACGTGGTGTACACAAAAAACGCTAATGAGTATGAATTAGAGAGTCAGAGTTTAGAATAAATATACCCGCATTTGTGTGGAAAGAGAGTGAGAAACCATTTAGGAAATAAAATCCCCAGTTCACCCGTTCAGGGCTAGAATCTGATCTCCCCATCACTGGCAAACCAGGCCAGGTGAGACTGACGTTTAACCCACATTACAACCTATATGAATCAACATAAGGGGTGATAATGATTTGGGCTATAGGGTAGATATGAGAAGGGTAGTTGGGAGAAAATGTACTACATCCCACACGAGCAGCGGAGGAAATAACACTTTCGTGACGAAAAGAAGGACTCCCCACGCGCCCGGACGGGATTCGAACTAAAGTCCCTACCTTTAAGGTAGAGTCAGCACGACAGAAGAGCACGACGACGCGTAGTTGGTTCCGGTAGATAGTTGTGTTTCACTTTGCTCCCAGTGTGCTGGCAATAAATGATTTGGCTTACTTAATTGCTTAGGACAAGTACATCAATCGGACTATAGGTTGTTAATTTTGTCATCTTGGTGAACATATATATACACAATTTCACAACAATACGTTTCCGGCCTTGACGGGGAAGGTAACCGGGAGTTCCGCAGGCAGACGCACAACCGGCCGAGCTAATGTGTCCGTGTTGCATTAGTCATATCTAGATATTTTGTAATAACGGTAACTACGTTTAATTTCTCTTTCAATACAAGCCATCCGGCAACTTAGTTGAGTCGAAAGCATGTTTGTCCACTGAGCTAAGAGTGGTAGGTTCGATTAAAAGTCTGATCTAATATTTTATACTCGGTTACATTGAAGGCTTCCGTTAACAAAGCGATACATTGACAGAAACAGGACAGAATGTTTTGTTGGTTTTAAAGTGGTTATTTTTCGCATCACGTCTTACCCAATCGGGCTATCGATTTTTAACTATTCTAAATGAGTAAGTCTGAGAAAGAAAGAATTGTACCGAAAACATTTCCACATTTGTATAAAGGGAAAGGGGAAAAGCATTTATGAAAAAGTTTATTCTTCACACCCAACCGGGTTTTGAAGCCTTAACTTCCTGTTACAGACAAACCAGATGGGATTAACACCTTAGTTCATGTACCCACCGATGTTGTTTAAAAATTAAGTGAGTTTGTAATTTGTGTGTTGATATCAGTTAGTTTGAAGATTACAAATACACTCTTCCTCATCCTTACCCCATTAATGTAAATATGAGTATATACAAAATTGGTAATAAGAAGTAGTGAGCAAAATAATACAATATAAACCGCGAGTCAAAACGATTTCTTACAAAAGCAATGAGCCTTTACAAAATAATTGGCACAATAAAATCTAACCTACTTTATAATATTGTTTGCAACAACATTTTCAATAATCAGCCAACTAGTCTCAAATGAGTTACCCATTTTGAACGAAACGTAGCCATTTCCAAAAAATTTCAAATTTTCACAAATTTGTCCTTAACAAAGATATCGAAAATGGCATTTCAGTAAACTACCCTTAAGTAAGTTTTCCTCAGAAAAACAAATACGCCAGCTTATTAATGACAGTCAATAGTTGTTTTATATAAATTTTAAACAAAATTGTTCAAATATTTTTAGCAAGTTTATAATTTTCATAAATTAGTTGTTTACAAACTAACCTCAAATTATTTTTAATTTATAAAAATATGTTTTATTTCTCATGAAAAACAATTCCCAGATATCCCCCTTGAGCTAAATCTTCAGGCTATTTTTGACAAATTTAAATTTTCTAAAATTTCTTATAAGTAAGCTACCTTAAATATTAATTTATTGAAAATCTAAACATACATTATTGTTTATCGTGTATAATAGTTTCTAGGTAGCATTTTTGAACCAAATCGTAGCAATTATCAAAACATTTAAAGTGTCAGTCATCAATTAACTNTTACAAATTTATCAGATATCCATTTTGAATTTATCGGTGGTGTCATTTTAAAATATTTCTAATTTAAAAAAATTTCGACATTAGAAAACTACCTTAAATACATTTTTATCAAAGAACAATTAAGCCCTATACAGTTTTATTTGTATTGTCAAAATATACATTTTAAGAGAAATTGTTTTATCCATTTTCGAAATAGTTGTTATTTTCAAAAACCACTATTTCGTAAACCTTTTTACCCAAGAGACAAGGGTAGTAAGATACGTGTTGTTTGGGAGGTAAAACGATTCCTTGATATTCATTTCAAACACAAATTGTTAGAGCCATTTCCGAAAAAAAATTAATTAAAATAAAGGTCTTATTAGTAAGCCACCCTTAAATTAAATGCTAGGGTTAAAATAAAAAATTGTCTTGAGCTATAGCTATAGCATCTGAATATAAAGTTTGAACAAAATCTATAAAACCTTTTCAAATTTGTGGCAGATATACCAATGAATAGTCAGACTCAGGGACAGTCAGAATTGTAAAACCCAATTTTTTGGGTTCGCGGGCATATAGAACGTAAATATTCATCACAATATCGAGATAGAAATACTGTATTTCACGATTACAACACTTTCTCCTTATATAAGAAAGTGAAAATTTAATATTAAAAAATCAGTCATCGATAAACTTCCCTTAATTTTAGGACTTGAATCAAAATTTCAAAATATCTCCACAGTATGACCATTTAATATCTAAATATCAAGTTCAAATAAAATCCGTCAAACTCTTTCATCTATGGCCTCAGAGACAGACAGACATAGACAGACAGACATGGCACAACCCACTTATATTTTAGGGTTTGAGAGCTCATAGAATGTCAAAATTCTTCATAATAGCTAGGTAGAAAGTTTTTGACGATTATAATATTGTATCTATATGATAAATTATAAAAGGACTATATTTTTAACTAAACAAAGTGTACAATACAATAACATTAAGGATTCATTTAATTAAAAGGAAACTCTCACTTGTGATAGTGTTTTCCCAGGGAATACTCATTTAATAAAAGTCTTTTGCTTTCTTCAAGAAATAAGATGTCTAGCCAAATTGTTTTCAGATGTATCTCGTGAAACTAAACTACGTAAAGCAATTTTACAACCCGGCTGTTACGTGAGTGGCAACAATGTAGTGACGACACAGTACAATTGCTAACGTAACTTATAGAAATAAATTGGGGAGGGAGGGACGCGGTTAACAATGTTAGCACATTCTACTACAGCAAGTTACAGAAATTAAACATCTTCAAGGAAAAACTATCAAACATAAAAATTTACTTTTAGTTAAATATTTAAATTTATTTTATTTATTTGAGATATTTAACGTACACTTTCTGAACCAACTGATTATATCAGCAGACGAGAATTTTTATGAAAGAGAGTGAAAGGGCTTACCAATTTTGCCGTAAAAGGTATTTGCACATAACTTCCATGGCTCTTTTACTACAAGCCTCAATCAACATTGGACCGACGGCTTTACTTCCTCTCCTAAGGAAGTTATAATATGTATTTTTATCGCTCAAGAAGAATCAGTTAACCCCGATTGGGCTTGAACCCATGCACATTGGGTACTGAGGCGAAGCACTTAGCTCCAAGACCACCAAGGTCGACGACAGCAATATAAAAGAACAATGGAATGTCGAAATAATAACAACATATTACCTCTTTTTTTATTGTTGCTAAAATGCATTCATTATAGCATTCATACATTCAGTTAAGTGTTAAATTAATGATCTGGGGTCTGTTTGTTAAATATTTCTTATTTTGTTAGGGATGAATGACCAATGATAATTAGTATTAAAGCTCTAAAACAAATTCAAAGTTTTGGAGAAAACTTTTAATTTTAATATACTGAATTCGAGACGTCCTCGAATCTACTTGAGGGTTCGAGGTTATTAAAAAACCTAACATTTTTAATGCACCACATCTTACTACCCGTTTTGGTTATCAGAATATTTACAATAACTGTTTCAGGATGAGGAAGATATAATCTAAACGAAATAAAGCCTCATTTGCTTGGAGAGATTCCCCCAGTACACAACGCCGGGATTCAAATACCAATATTCCCATCCCCATCCTTCAAGCTTACTGTGAGAGGGAGGTTGGTGGCTTAGACCTATCGACGATTGATTGTTTAGATGCAAGAAAAGGCACTGGCCTTAACTTCACCCAAATAAATACGATATTATTATTATTATTATTATTATTATTATTATTATTATTATTATTATTAGCACAGGGGTATTTTTTTAGCACCCCGTCTTACTACTGGTTCAGTTTATATGCTTGTGTATTAAATGACGCTAATGGATTAGGAGTTAAGAAGCTTGAATTTAGATTAAGTCTACCAACATTTGCATGGAAAGAAAGAGTGGGAAACCATTTAGTAAAAACCACCCTCAGTATAACTACCGGGATCGAAACACGATCTCCCCGTCATCGGCAGTCTAGTCTATCGCAAGAGTAACGTCTTACGTCTTAGACCATGGGGCCATCGAAGCGGTAGATATGAGTACTGAATAGCAAATCTAATCTTAAAAAGATAGAGGTTAGAAAACCATTAATTGAAGTAAAAATCAACCTCTTGGCAGAAGGCTTTAAATAAAATCCATTCTCCTCACTTAAAATTGGGTACAGTATCTTTGTAACCAACTTTAAAAGTTTCACACTAAGGCCCCCCCCCCAAAAAAAAGTTTATTTTAAATGTCTGAATATTTCCCAAATAAAATACAACAAAAAGGTTGCCCACTTCTCTACAATAGTTTTATACTACTATCCGGCATGTAGTTTTATATGCACACAAAAAATAGTAGTTTGATTTTAGTATGTGCATATTTTTAAATAAAAAACACTTTGAACTATTTCAAACTGTGACATATTTTTTAGCGCTTTAAATACTTTAATGTGCGAATTTATTTTTTATTTTCAATTACGGTTTCGGGTACTTCCTCAACCTACATAAAATTTGGGAAAATAAAAGTTAATTTTTTTTTAAATACACGTCATTCACATCGTTACTTTACAAGGTAAACCAGAAATTGTGCATATAGCTTAATAAAAGAACAACCTCATGCTTAACCCATCCTCACTAAATGTCTCAACACTTCCCTATCCTTGCATACTCTCTTCGCTTCAACAACATTTATATATATCGATTCATGCCTGCTCATTTATTCACAAAATTCTTAATGTTTCTCTTTTTCACACATCCTTCTACCACATTTAGCCATGTCTTACATGACCTACCCCTTTCTTTGATCCGCACACTCTACCTTCCTATATTTTCTTCTTCACTTGATCCATACTAATACTCTCAACATGCCCAAGCCAACGTAAGACACTTATTTCATATTGATCTATTGGATTCCATTTCAAACCCCACTCCTTCGGCACCTATTCATTACTGATTCTGTTCACAGGATTTTTTCCACATACATTTCTTAGATATCTCATTCCAACCGCATTCACCTTTCCCTTGTATTTCTAAAAACAAATCTACGCTTCATATTTATACAAAAAATGTTGGCAGTAACACATTTTTATATATTGCCATCTTTGCTTATGTCGATACTACTTCATTCTTTGATATAGTCCACATACATCCAACTAATCTCCTAGAGTTAGAGATGTCGATTTCACCATCTATCTTTCCATTATTTTAATAAATAATTCTGCCCTGATACACAAAAACATTCACTTGTTCTAATAATTTTCCATTTATACTAAGCTGATAATAATTTACTGATCCATTCTTATTAAAAGCTATCACCATAGTTTTGGATATATTTATACGAAGATCCACTTTATCTGTCATCACATTCAAACAAGTTAATGCATTCTACAACTCACTTTTTTCTCAATCATTAACACGACATCATCTACATATAGCAGCACACTCGCATACACATCATCCATTTGCACAACAACCGCGTCCTCATAAGCATCCCTCATACACTTATCCACGATAACATTAAATAACCACGGTGACATAACACAACCTTGTTTTACACTCTGTTCAATTACAAACCATTCACTCAAAACTCAATCCAACCTAATTCACTCTTTGTTTTCATCATACACCATCATAATCGCATTTAATCATACTCTCTAAAAATATTCTAGAACATACCCGATCGTACGCTTTTTCCAGATCAATAAATGCAAAATAAACTTTCTTCCTTACTGTCATGAATTTCTCAAACACTTGTTGTAATGCAAATATCTGGTCCATGCAACCTCTACCTGGCATGAAACCACATTACATACCCCAAATCTTGTCCGCAGTTTTTTTATCCACCCTCTAAATTAAGACCCTCCCAAAAACTTTGCTTGGAATACTCTACAAATTAACTGCCCTATAATTATTATATTAGCTCTTACTGCCTTTGACTTTATACAAAGGAATAATGACAGAATTCTCCCAGTCATTAGGAACATTCTAAATCTCAGCACATATATTGAACAACTCACACAATCTGGCAAACGTACCATTCCCAACACTTAAGCATTACAGTGTGATCCCATCTACATACGGAGATTTGCCATTCTTTAACACTTTCATAGCTTTTAGCTTCGTTAATTCTTTCACTCATAATAGCATTCTCCCTATTATTTACTACTTTCTCTACGTTTTTGCCACACAATTGCTCAAAATACTCCTACCATCACTCTCTTATACTGTTTTCATCTAAGATCATCCCACCACGTTCAGACTGAATGCCATAGGGTTTTTCTTGCACTCTTTGTTTCGTTCTCTTTACCCACGTCCAGAACAGCTGTCAAAGTCATTATGTACTCTTTCTCCTTCTTTCAATCTCATTTGTTCCTTACTCTCCTTTACTACCTTCTTTGCATCCATCTTTATATCGTTGCATGTCCCACAACCTCTTACGTTCTGTTTCACTCTTCACAGAATATTTATTTTGTACGCTTATTTCTTTTTACTCCTGGCTTCTTCCACATGTTCAATCTACAATGCATCTCTTTTTAAGTTTTCCACCACAACTCCACACACATCTTCCGTGGATTCAGCGACGGCCTCTTTTATTCTGTTCCAAGATTTTTCTATATTATTAGCATTTATTTAGACATTTCATTCATGCTTTTGTCAAGTTAATTTTTTGCCCAGCAATATTCTATATTGTGTTCTAACACACTCTTACTTGCTTAGTAGCGCTGCTTCCTCACAACATTTCTACCTAATTAAACTACTGAGTTCACTAATAAGTGATCTGTTCCACATTCAGCTCCATGCACAGCCCTAGTATTCTGTACTAAACTTCTAATTCTCTCATTGCAAACCACAAAATCAATCCTAGCTCTTGAATCGCCCCCTCGACATGTATACAAGGGAATTTCTTTATACTTAAATCATGTGTTTGACACTCAGATCGCTAACTCATTATCATTCTAGTTTACCCTGTCATCACCATACCTTCTGTAGAATCTCTCTGAATTCTCTCTTTGGGTACCCATTTATTCATTCATATCTCCTATCAAGATATTTTTTCCAACCTGTTCAGATGAATTCAAGACTTCATTGAACTCACTCTCACATTATCCTCTTCATCCAACATCGGAGAATAATCAGCAACTAACATAATTCTACAAATGCATATTTTCATACGTACCCATAGAAGTCTAGTTAACAACCGCTCATACCTTCTCACAAACAACCTAGCTGTTGGGATTAGGATAAAGCCTACCCCCTGACTTCTCCTTACGCAGTCATTCACCCCCAACCAAAGTGCCAGACTATCACCACTCTTAATCAAAAATGCATTCAAATACATAGTATCAAGTAGTTTTACAGCATTAATGATAGGAGTGGTAGAAACGGTCAGTTATCAATAGTGGCCAGACCTACTCTCTTATATCCCTTCACCAAACCATGTGGTCTGCAAGACCATATATTGAATTGTTATCATTTTCGGCAGTCATAACTTTCACAACAATTTTTTTAAATTATGTTTTGCTATTAACAATTTTTACATTATTGATACGGTTCTCGATTGTGTCTATGTGTATGTATTTACAAAATAATATTTTGCATGGCTCTTTCTCTAAATTATAAACATATATTTATCTACTTTGGTGGCCAGTTATAAGAAGATACAAGTGTTAACACAATCATTTTTAATTCACTATTTCATGCACTATAGTATTATATTGTTGCCACAGCCACGAAACAAAAGACAAAATAGTTTTATTACTATAATTTGTTCTTTCAATAAGTTATGGAAAAGCTAATTATACAGTAATCCTTAGCGAAGTATTATTGGAAGCATTTATTAAGACTTTTAATTAATAACATAATATTACAAAGAAATTAATAATTACTCCCACGTAGGTTAACTAACATTAGTGACTTTCAACAGATGTTTTAATAAAATCTTCTGCTAGCTGTTGACTACCGCCACTCCTACAGTAAATTGAAACTAATATAGTCCTAGATGCCTACCTCACTAGGCGCGTGTATTGGTCTAGTTTGCCCGTATTAGGGAGGTCAGGGTACGAATTCCAACTGGATATACGGAGGGTGGTTTTTCCAAGATGGTTTCCCGTATTCTCTTAACTCAACTGCTGTTACATTTCCTCTAAACTATAACTTCATCATCCCTTACCCACTAGTGGGGTTAAATGTGCATAGTCGGGCCGAGTAGTATATGCATGGCGGAACAAAATTATATAATATATTGAAGCTAGCATGTTTGTAGATGCTGTGACCCGCAGCTCGTCCCGAATTTGTGAACTTGCCCTTCTATTAGTTTGACCGAAGTATGACCGTTATGCAGCATGACACGAATAATAAAGTGAAACTAGACTATTATTACTCACAGTAGCAAACTTTTTGGGTGTTTTTTTGGCGTGTTATAAATCCTGTTTACATTGACCACCCCTGTTATCTAATGGTCAGAGTTCCTGGCTACAGATCCAGAGGTTCTGGGTTCGATCCCTGGCACTTCCAAAATTTATCTGTGAAACATTTGTTCTGGAACGGGGTCAAACTCAGCCTCATGAGGACAAATGAAGAGCTACTTGAATACATAAGTAGCAGCTTTGGCTTAGAAAACTGGGATTAATGGTCGTAGGTCTCACTGTGCTGACCACATTACACCTTCTATCCACAAATGTTGGCACTATCATTGCTAATAGTGGTGGCTGCTAGGTTGGTATAGCTTGCTTGCGGACACAAACTATGGGGTTATTTTTGTGCGCATTTACCCCTTACCTCAGGCCTGAATGCACCTCCTTCAACCCACATAACCAACGATGGATGATAAAAAGAAATAGTTCTCTAAGTTACTATGTTCAGCTCATGACAACGCTGGACCTACGGGTTTGTTCCCCGCAAGGGATACAAAGAAAGGGTTACACCGGTAGTAGTATGTTTCGCTCATAAGTTTTTGGTTTGTTTGTTTCACAGGTTCTGCTTCATCTACGAAACACATCGACGATGATTGGAAATATACTCGTAACGTGCTTGGTCATCGTGCTTCTTATGATCGTATTGACTCTGCAGTTGGACGCGCAAACCTCTAGCCCGACCACCTTGAGAACGTACACCAAGAGAGCGAACAACAATCCGTATTCTCTGGTGAACCCCAGCCAGGCCCGCATGAGATACAGGTTGGCTAACTCTTCCAAGATCATAGGAACCTCACCGAGGAGTGTTCAGATCGCGATGGAGAACTCCCCTTACCGTAGTGAGGGGCAAAACACGTCCGAGGAGTTTACGGACCATGAGATCGACAAAAACTACCAAAAAAGTCTGCTTGAATCTGGTCAGAACAGCACCTTCAGAGGTGGCACAATACAACCCCAAGGCACGCAATACAGGAAACTGCATGATTCTGGGAAGATATACCATTCGAGCTACAAGAACACGAGTGGTTTGATCCAACCCACGTTCAAGACGAACCATTACTTTGGTGAAAGTTCGCAGTTCAAGAGTTTGACGGTGAACGCGACTAGGACGGACCAAACTTTACCTAAATATACTCGTAAATTGACGGGTTCTCTGGCTAGAAACTACTCTCGTGATGTCACGGAGCGCGCGACTAGTGTCCCGGTGAGCGGAGTCACGCCACGGGGTGACACAACGAGAAAGTATACCAGAAGAACACCCAAGAGCAGAACACCCCCACCCGATAAACGTGACAATTGGACCCCAACCTCCCCGATACCAAAGAATAGGGTTGTGACCAATCCAGAACCACCTAGGAAAATATATACAAACCTTAGAACCACATCCAGCCGACCACCAAGACTATCTACGCAGACAGTAAGTCGTTTATTTAGCTTGACTCTCAGTCATGAAGGACTCACTTCCCGACTTCCTACTAGTACAGAAAGTAGTTCGAGTGCGCCTAGTGAACTCCCTCAGACAGCCTATAAACTGAATACAAAACAGGTGTTCAGTCAAACCTACACTTCCAATGAAACAGAGTTTACACAAGAACAACACAGTGAAAGCATTCCTTCAACTGCAGATCTTAAAGATGTAAATAAATACAACACTGGATTAAGAAAGTTTAGTACTAATAATGATAATACTTCTTTGAAACCTGAGCCCGTTATAGAGCCTTCAACTCCCACGCTCTGGGAAAACACTTCATTAAAAATGTTGGCTGTAGGGTCCAAACACCCAAACCTGCCCACAGAGTTTACAACCGAACTCGCGTTGAACGAGACCAAAGTGACCGCATCAAATGAAATAATCAAACTTAAACCTAGAAACTCAAAAGTAGCCGAATTATTGAAAGAGTCCTCCACGACATTTTATGATTTACCCACGACTGAAGTCAGGAATCAGATTTATTATACACTCACAACAGAATCATCTCCAGTAAAAAGTGTTGCAATATCCTCAATAAACGAAGAGAAACATATAAACACACAGCCGAGTTTGGAATCAACAACTGAAGGTGTAAGTTCACCGATAAATATAAATTATCGAGAAAATAGCTTAAAATACAATCTACGAAAAAATAACACCTTAGCAAGAGAAAGTAAGGTTGCATATAATTTAACAAAATTGATCACACCAGAAGAAGTGACCAGAGTAAAAATACTACCCACTACTACTCAAAAAGTTGGCAACACAACGCCACCAGCAATAATTAGATCGTTGATAAACACGACCAGAAGGCAAAGTAGGAAACTAGAAGCGCCTACATTTAACAAACAAGACATCTTCCAACATAGTAGAGTTGACATAAAGAAACCCCAAAAAATCGAAATTATAAACAAACACGTGAATTACTCCTCCACCGAGCACTCATCTGAACTTAAAGAGGCAATGAATCAGGAAGAAATAAATAACTTCAAAAAACATAACGGAACGTTTCATGAATCCACCACTGGAGCGATTATCAATTTAAGTAGAAATACTACCCCGGGAAAAATATACAAATTTAGTACGACTGAAAAACTTTCCCCTAAAATCAGTATAAACCCCTCACCACTTCAATTAAAATCTAGTACCCCAAAGATCCCTGGTTTATTTAAAACAGAAACTACAAATTTGATTTATTTAACAAGTGAACCAATGGTGTCTCAAAAAAGAATTACATCAAGGCAAGACATGAACATATCTAGAAGTACAATTAATAGCTTTTCCACAACCTCAAGTATTGGCGTGACAACGGAATTAAAAACAGATTCATTGGATGAGATAGATCAGCTCAGTTTTCTTAACAGCGATGTATCTAAACTTGTCTCTGAAGTTGTGTTAAATGCAAAAGGAAATATTGGCAAATTTTCAGAAATCAACAAAAATCAAAGAGATTCTTTTCAATATTCTACCTTACCAAGTGAATTAGCTACTTCCAAAACACAGTACCACCAAAACAAGAAGTCAGACTTGCGTGTTGACTTATACAGAGAAGAAACGCATCAGGCTTTTGCTACGACTGAGAAAATCTCTTTTAGTTTGGAGAGAGATAACTTTTCACCAAGAAATAGCATCAAATATAAAGATTCTGTTGAAAACCTGAAAGGGTTTAGAGAACCTCAGGCACAAGTGACAGAACGACCAATAAATTTGTCAACAAATAGAGAAACAATCAATGACAGGCGTTGGACCTCAACCGGGAATGAAGAAGAAAATATTTATATGGAGCTTACACAGAATGTAACAAATATCAAGACTGAATTAAGCCCCATAACGAGCCATACTCCACCCGCGAAGACAGAGTCAGGCTCAGTGGCAAATTTTATCCCTCCCACCAATATTAATCCTTCCTTAAGTCCCAGTTCAGACGATATCTTGAAAGTTATGTTAAATACGACCATTAAATATAAAACTACAACAGAATATCCAACAACATCAAAATATTACAAAATAAATGATTCCCCGGAGCGTATATCCCTTAATATGCATATACCTAACTCAAATAACTCAAGACAAACATTAGTTGTGGCAGATATGCCCATAAATGAAAACTTTATGTCTCATAAGTTAATACATTTACAATACATTTCCTCTACGGTGAAACCTGTGCACGGCTCGGAAACTAACATTTCAGAAAAAATACTTCTTGAAATTCCTGGAGTAGCTTCTGATTTCAAACATTCAACCAGAAATAGTGCTACGATAAAACCACCATTAAACGCTACTCAAGAAAGCAGGTATGATATGGAAAGTGTTACTGAAATTAAACCGTATGGTAAACAAACTTTGACTTCTAGCATAGAATCATCAATAGATTCAAGGAAAAATACACCTGTTCCATTAATTCAGAGGAATATCAAAACAGAGAAAAATGTTGGAGAAACAGAAAAGGCTCTCGAATCAAAGATAAATGAAGTTGTCTTCAGAAACAATTCAAAAGACAATAAAAGTATAGTTCCAGAAATCAAGTCATCAACAACAAAAATCTTCATAATTAAGACTGATGATAACTATAAATATAAGTATTCACTTAATAATAAAACTAGTGAAAGGGGACGAAGAGGATGGACGACCACGCCAACAGCTCTTAAGTCATCTAACCCCATTAACAACGAAAGTTTTCAAACAAAAACCATTCAGAACTCAGTCATATCAAAAGAACAAATTCCCAAGATACAACATTCAACCCAACAGAGAAGCCTTTCGAGACTCCCAAACGAATCTGATGACAGCTCTTTTTTAAGGTGGTTCTCAAGTGCCTCCGACATTACCAAGATCACGAAAACGACAAGGGAGGTCAATAGAGCAGATTCCATCACCTCTTCTAAAAAGAACAATGATGAGAAGGAGGAAGAACAGCCTTCCAGATTCCGAAGGGTGATCGCAGCGATGCAGTCAGTTGGAGGAGCTTTGCTGGAGGTGCCCAAACAAATATGGCTGCTACCTATCAGATTTGGGCTGTATCCTTCTATAAAGGTAATTTACAGCTTTATAAGATGCAGATAGAAATACAACTCTAATGTTTTAAGGCTGAAGCTGCAATTATTGTTTTTGATCTATTCCAAACAATTTTTGTTATAAAAATACTTGAAATTTTTTTATATAAAAAAAAAATGGGTACATACACAAATTTCTTTATTATTATATAAACTATTTTGATAATATGATATTAAGAAGTTTTAAGGTTTAAGTTTTAAAACATTAGTAAATATGTTAATATTATTTACACAACCATATACATGTTCATTTTTTAAATAACATTTATTTTAAAAAGAGAGACAGTTAAAAAGTTGTAGGCGCAGTTTGATATATATTATGTCTTTTTTCAATGTATGCGGCATAATATAGTACCTAATTTAATTAGTAACAATGAGGGGATGGTGGGGAGATTATAAATCACATGCGCAAAGCTACCCTCCAGTACTTCCGGCAAAGTTTCAAACCTTGACATCTAGACAATCCGTGCACCCACCAATGCGGGCTTGAACCGCTATTCACCTTGTTCACTTTGATAATAAATGAAGGGCTGAAATTAACTTCTGAATCAAAATGGTGATTTACCTTTGTAATGTCTGTCAATTATGTTGTCTATTAAACACCCGCCTCGGTGGCATAGTTAGCTAACGCACAAGTTTAGTGTTGAGCTAGACTGCCGAGGATGGGGAGATCGAGGTTCGAATCTCACTCGGGTGAACTGAGGGTGGTTTTCCCTAAATGTCTTTTCACTCTCCTTCCACGAAAATGTGAGTTCAATTCCTCTATATTCAACCTTCCCAATTCGTAACACACTAGCGTAATTACTACTTAAGCGTATAACCCGAATGGATAATAAGACGTAGTGTTAAGTACGGTATTATTGTTATTACCAATATTATTATCTATCAAACACAATAAAATATTTATATTACATTTTTTTAAAATAAACATTATAATATTTTGCAGTCTTGCCATGGCTTAGATCACTAAATTAATCATCTTATGGTTTTGGGCATTTCCAGATCAACTCTCGAAAAGGTATTTCAAAACAATGCAAAGAACAAATAATTCGTTTTTAAGGTTCAAGACAGGCCGGGTTAAGAACTGGGTGAACCGGGCGGCTGCCTGGGGGGCCAGCTCTAAGTAGGTGCCAAATAGAGTACAACCTAACCTGACGTCACCTGGGCATAATATAGAAACAATTCGCAAACCTCTAACTACTCTCCTGACATAACCACTCTTAAAATTTAATGTTACATCCGCCATCTTGGAAAAGTAATATCCTAAAAGGGTGACCTGGTGGTCTAGGGGTAAGGTGTCGGACTTCTGTACTGGAGTCCGGGGTTCGATCCTCGGTCCCAGCACAGATTTATCTGATTACCAAACCCTTCCTTCACCTCTAACAAGATGTGTATTAATCCCAACTTGTGAATGTGAGGAATGCCAGGTCTCCACCGTGGTTCGGATTCCACGTTAAACTGTAGGTCCTTCATTTCATCTCACAATCACCCTACCATTATACATTAGCATAAGTGCGTATAACCCGAACAGGTAGTAAGACACGGTGCTAATAATAATAATAATAATAATAATAATATCCTAAAACTTTTTGTTTATTATACTGTAAACCGTTCATTTTATCAAAGTTTTCATATTAAAAATAGTGAAGAAAGTATTGTCTAAAAAACATGTTCTCATTGTTTTCTTTGTAGTCCTAAGGTTTTTCGTATAACCTCGCAGCGAAACGTTTGGAGCATGATTACAATTTATGAAATTTCTCTTCAGATTATTTTACTATCATGCCCAGCTTACCTTAGGCTTGAAATTGTTAGGTTTGGGGATTATTTTCATATTTTTCTATTATCCACTGGTTATATAGGCGGATGCCAAAAAGCAATCCCAACCAGGCCGCAAAGTTTACCTACCTGCAGACAAGGAAGAAAGTACCAGAACATTTCACTGATACAACTTGAGGGATCATTCATGATTGATAAAAGCTGCTGTCACATTCCTCATTAATAAAAGTGTCTCAGTTGCTAATAGCCCAGTGTGTGTTTGTCAGAGAAGTCAAGAAGAGATTCCGGCTCTGGTTCCCTTCCCTTGTCAACTGGGCCCACCCAGCCGTCCAGCCCCGAGCAGCGTGCACCGTCTTAAGCCCCAGGATATCAGGGTGGTAGCGGCACTAGGGGACAGTGTCACATCAGCCAATGGGGCCCTCGCGGCCAACGAGGACGAGACGAGGTTCAACTACAGAGGCATCTCAGCCATGGGAGGTGAGACCAACTGAGGCACCGACACCACACACATAAAGTTCTTGATTGAACTCAATAGATAGCGCGTCGACTCCACGCACGTGAAGTTTTTCAATGTACGCAATAGATGGCGCATTAAAGTTTTAATCTGAGGTGTGGAGATTAGGAGGGTCGTTTCAAAGGAAATTCATCAGAACTACAGTAGTGTGCAAATAAGATGGGAAAACTGCCGTGAAAGGTCATTTGTGGAAACCTCCCTCAGCAAGACAAGCTGGGCTCCGAGGAACAAAATTTATGTCAATTTCATTTCTGACGCCTTAAGACCCCTTTGCCACCATTTGTGAATATCCTAGTTTCAAATAGTGAAATTCAATAATGTAAATATCTTTTGATGGTTGAGTTTACAAAAACTGAATTAATTTTGCTGAAACAAACAACCTTTATTTCAATAGAAGAAAAATTTACAAAGCTATCAAATAAAAACTACCATCAGGTTTAAGGATGTTAGTAGTCCACGTGTTGTTTGGTATTTGTGGGGGCTCCCACTTAAGTTAGGTCGGTTCACCGCTAGCAATGATCTCTTAGGGCCAGTTTCATAGTCAAATTTAGTACGCCTCAAGTGCGGCGCCACACTAAGTACATGACGACACCTACCTAAACCAGAATGGAATGGGCCGTTCTCACATAGGAAACTGGCCCATTCCATTGTGGTTTAGGTAGGTGTCGTCATGTACTTAGTGTAGCGCCGCACTTGAGGCGTACTAAATTTGACTATGAAACTGGCCCTTAGTTGCGAGGTCGGACTTTCAACTCTAGCCATCTCTCCTCCCATACCCTTAATAATATGGTTTTAAATGCTGTTATATTACTTAAAATTCACCCTCATATTCAATTAGATAGTTTAAGATGGGGATTAAATATTAGATGACTTTAAGGAAATAAGGAAATTCTGGGAGCTGAAGGAGGAGGCAGAGGACAGGGTGCATTGGTGGTTTAAGTTCATTGATAAATGGAATGGACCTGTCGTAAGGCAGAACACATAGTAATAATAATAATAATAATAATTTGGGGATGCAGGAAAGGTGATAAAAGAGAAATATTTTGCAGTTTTTATATCAAAACTTTTCTGGGTAAAAATAAATCACATATTGCTTTCGTACAAACATAGAGAGGTATCAACAGTTGTTAAATATCTATCAATGGTATCCTGAAATTTATTGATACAATTTTTCCTTCATTTAAAAATAATTGTCATCTAATGCCGCTATGCTCATGAAAGATATTCAACAACTGTTGATATCACCATCTGAAGAATGACACACTATGCCTGTAACTAAGCAATATTTATTTATTTTGGCCAACAAAATGTTTTACCATAAAAACTGCAAAAACACTGGCCTGGTCCCGCGTCCCCTAAATCCACACCTTAAGGCACTATAATTCAATAGCAAGCTCACCGCCATAAATCAAACTAACAAAATTATATTATAAATGTGGGTGACAAACAATGTAAAGCTACGTTGTCAGTTTATTTAGATTAAGATTTTCTTTGATTACATGCTGTTCTCCAATATTTTTTTAATCAAATATCTAACTAACAATGACATTGGACATGGCAATCGATGCACTATCAAAAATATATCTAATTTCATCCGTTCTCAGGACAAAAGTAACAGAAAAATACATTGCCAACGAGACCAGTATCGAATACCAATCGTCAAGGTCGAAGTCAGGTTTAGAGTTCGTTCACCTAAAATTATAAATACTAGCCTAGTGGTAAGGCCTATGTCATACAAATTATTTCATTATCAATTATACCGTTTTGATTTATGTTTTGAGAGGATATTATATGAAAATTAAATAGTAGATCTAACGCTGAAGTGGTAGACATATAAATGAGTAACATAAACTTGGAAAGGGGGGGAGGGAGGGATTGGAAGAAGGGGAGAGATGAATAATAACAACGACCAAAAATTTTACTGGAAGAATATAAATAAATTAATATTGTATTTTGGCTTGCAAAAATATACGGAACAACCAATTACAACATTTCTAAGAACTAAAATTAGAGGATGAAGTTGAAATTGTTGAGCTTTTTTTTTATTTGTTGTTGAACTTTAAGCCATTGATCACTCATTTCTGACTAATCCTGGTGAGGTCAAAATTTAATTTTAATTTCTCACTATAAGTCATACGCTTTCATGCATTACATGAGCTGAGCGCCTTCTAGGCCAATAAAAATAAAACAAACATATACAGGCTACATTATGAACTTGCATGAAGGTTTATTATAAAAATATCTAATAAGCTGATGTATTTTAATAATAAATAATGTGATGAACAAAAATAATTTACCCTTGAACTAACACTTCAGTGTTTTATGAACAGAAATACCCCGGATTTAGTTCAAGTGTAATATAAGATAATCTCTCTAACAAACTTTCATTCGATTTTTATTAAAACTTCACTTATTAAAAATGCTATAAACTATGGTTTTTTACAGTTTTTTATTGTCAGAGCTTTATTGTTAACTATCTATAAATTCTATACTCAGGAGACCTTGAGGGTGGATTTACTCACTAGGTTTCTCGCCACCGATACCTGTAGCACCAGGTCAACAATGGTACCAGTATCGCCTTATCATATAATGTATAGGCAACTTATCAAACAAAACTGTGTTAAGGATTGCAAACCTTCACATCAAACCTGCCTTTAGTTACTACTAGTGACATTTAAGATTATTAAGTTATTTTAAAAACAAGATCTGATTGACGACGAAATAATAAGAGTGTTTCTTCACCGTAGTTTTGAAATAAAAGAATTCTCCAGTGACATCAAAGGTGGCATGAATAGTGTACCTGGGTTTGAACTTTCAATATTACAGGGCACATGATTTTCTTCCAATGAGGTATTTTATCCTCTCTCTGTGGGAAAACTGTTCATTTTCTTAAATTTTAGTTAGCCCTCACAATATCATCCAGATATTTTAAATTAAATAGCTTGATACAACGTGATAAGCAATAGTGACGCTAAAATATATAGTTAAAACTATACAACAAAATAAAATGATATTTAATAAGTTTGTATTTTATATATTTACTTGATTAATCAATTCAAAACCACCTCAGTGGCTTAGTTGACTAACGCGCTAGTTTCATGTTGATCTAGACTGCCAAGGACGGGGAGATCGAGGTTCAAATCTCGGTCGGGTGAACTGGGTGTAGTTTTTCCTTAATGGTTTTACACTCTCCCTCCACGCAAATGGGAGTTAACTTCCACTAAATTCAAACTTCCCAATTCCTAATCCATTAGAATAATTAGTACTTAAGCTTATAACCCATACGGGTAGTATGACGCGGTGCTAAATACATTATAAAATTAATTCAAAATATGCAAGGAAGCCCTATTATTGACCTATTGCTTGACAAGACAATACCCTTTACCTATTTAGGACCTACACTTCTTTCAGGTTATTTTAAAATATTTATTTAAGGTACTACGGAATTGTGTGAACGTGGGCTTCCTGTCAGTAGCCAGTCACATCTATTGCCTCTTTTAACAGAGATTATTGATTGACACATCATCTAGCCTCCAACCTAACTCATCAGTCATCACTGTGAAAGGGTCAACCCACATTTCACCAATGATATGACTTTACTGACATGACGGGAATTGAAACCGGTACTTTTAACTCAATAGACAGACACACTACCGATCGAGCTAAAGTGTACTTACGAAACTATAAAACTAATCATAATTTTTCTGTTGCCGAATAAAGAACGTAGTAGAACTTCTCTTAGATATGTTTTCTGATTCGAGCTACATCTTAAACAGAATATTCCTTTTTTTATTATTTAGCACAACGTCTTAATACTCGTTCGGGCTATACGCTTAAGTATTAATTACGCTAATGGGTAGAGAATTGGGAAGGTTGAATTTTAAAGGAAGTGAACCCGCATCTGGTGTGGAAGGAGAGTAGAAAAACTTAGGCAAAACCACTTCCATTTCACCCGACCGAGATTCATACCTTGATTTTCCCGTCCTCGGTAAACTAGCTAACACGTGACAATCGCGTTAGACAATTACACCGCCGAGGCGGGTTAATATATCCCTGTTAATTGGACATGAGTTGGGCCCTGAGATTCACCACATTCTATAAGCCATGGTACCCGCTTCAGTTACCACACGGTCTAAGGCACTACTCTCGCAATATACCAGACTGCCGATGATGTTATCGTGGTTTGATCCCATTAGGGTGTACTGAGGGTGGTTTTTCCTACATGGTTTCCCACTCTCTCTTCTCATGTAAATGCAGGTACACTTCCTCTAAATTAAGCCTTCTTTATCCAGAACACATTAGCGTCAATAGTACAAAAACGTTATTTAAATGGGTAGTAAGACTCGGTGCTAACAATATTGATAATGGCGACAAATTGCTCTGAAAATATCCAATTCTCAGTAGTGTCCGATGGAGTATGATGCATAGTTGGTGATTCAAGGACACTGTTCTCGATGCTCGCAGGAGGTCAAGGTCACTGGAGGAAGTACATGACGCTACCCAACATCCTGAAAGAATACAATCCCAAGTTGTTGGGTTACGCCCTGGGGACTGCTGAAACATCCAGCCCACTGTCGGGGTTGAACGTCGCCGAGAATGGGGCGCTGGATGACGAACTCCTGAAGCAGGCCAAGTCCTTAGTCCGGAAGATCAGGCAGGATCATTTCATCGACATAGACAACGATTGGAAGGTGGGTCGTGCTTGTAGTGGATAGAGCTAACTTTATCTATTATTATTCGTTTATTAAGAATAATTACCTTTAGTTTACTTTATTATCATTATATCTATTACTATTATTCGTTTATTAGTTTATTAAGAATAATTACCTCTAGTTTACTTTATTATCAATATATCTACTACTATTATTCGTTTATTAGTTTATTATTATTATTATTATTATTATTATTATTATTATTAGCACCGCGTCTTACTACCCGTTCGGGTTATACGCACTTACGCTAATGTGTAATGGTAGGGTGATTGTGAGATGAAATGAAAGACCTACAGTTTAACGTGGAATCCGAACCACGGTGGCGGCCTGGCATTCCACACATTCACAAGATGTCTTGTCAGAGGTGTAGGAAGGGTTTGGAATTCAGATAAATCTGTGCCGGGACCGAGGATTGAACCCCGGCCGCCAGCACAGAAGTCTGACACCTTACCCCTAGACCACCAGGTCACCATTAGTTTATTAAGAATAATTACCTCTAGTTTACTTTATTATCAATATATCTATTACTATTATTAGTTTATTAGTTTATTAAGAATAATTACCTTTAGTTTACTTTATTATCATTACTATTTAATTGTGAATATTTGCTTGGATTAGCTTTATTGGACGAGAAAATTTAGTTAACTTTATAACTTTTTTTTAAATAATGCTTATTTACTACTTGTTCGGATTACACGCTTATATACAAATTACGCTAATGGTTTTAGGGATTAGTAAAGTTATATGTACCCGCACTTACGTGCAGAGAGTGGAAAACCATTTTGGGGGAAACCACCCTCTGTACACCCAACTGAGATTCGAACTTCGACCTCCCGCGTCATTGGCACTCTAGTCCGACATAAGATAGCACGTTATACCACGTGGCCACCGAAGCGGGCTATAACAGATTGTTTATTAGAGTGTTAATATATGTAGTCAGCTTTATTAATATTTAATTGAGGATATATACTGGTGTGAGAATAGTTTAGTTTGCTTTATTATTAATTACACTAGAATGTTTAATTTGTTTGAATACATATAGTTAACTTTATTACTTAGTTGAGGAGGGTGAGAATAAACTGCACCTAATTTTATTACTATATATTTAAGGATATTTATGCGCGTGCGAAGATATTTAGTTTACTAATTGGAAAAGTTTAATGTGTAGTTCGTAAGCAAAAGGCTATATGAGCCCACGAATTACATACTAACTAAATAACATGATATGATTTCAGAATATGATATCCAGATGGAGAATTACCCACTAAAAAGTATAAATAATAGCTTCATCTATTTGATTCTTAAATACCAATCACCTACAATTATAATAATTGTACAAGTGGCAGCAATAAGCCAATTACCGAGTCGAAGGTGGCTGCGTTATCTGATAGCTCGTGATATTAATAAAATCACACATTTGTAGCCGATGATTTCCACACGTCCATCATAAACTCTGCCTTAAAATATGAGTGAAGAATGACCCTGAGCATGGGACAATTTCTGGATAGCTGAGTGGTTAGAGCATTGGCGTACTAAGTCAAAGGTCCTGGGTTCGATTCCCGTGTCCAAGTGAAATTTTTAAATTTTCAGTATAAATGATATGTACTTGCACCGTAGGCTATCCACATAGCTTCAATAATGGAATAGAATAATTATAAGGAAATGCACCCTAAATTGCATTGAAGGAAAACAATAAATTAGTTAAGAGAAAAACATATTTGTTCACCCGGCCGAGATTTTAACCGTGACCTCTCAATCATTGGTGGACTAGCTAAGATGGCATTACTGAAAGATGTATATTAAATTATAAATACATTTTGTTTTAGCTTGTAAACATCCTCATAGGTGGTAACGACATTTGTAACGAGTACTGTTTCGTGGATGGCGCCAAAGATACCCCTAGTGGCCATCGTAAAAACCTGGAGGTCGCTTTAGACTACTTACAGACCCATCTACCGAGGACATTCGTCAATCTCATACACATCCCAAGTAAGATTATTTTACTTTAAATCAATAGGCAGGCAATAGGCTCTGGGAGCTCTTTGAAAGTGGGAGATGGTGAGATGGTGAATCAGCTGAAAGAATGATCCGGGGTCCTTCCTTGGTCAAATTTTAAATTCTGAATGACTTTTGGAGCTATTTGATGGAGTTTTTTTTTGTGAGTAGTACTTTTTATACGCCTTTGTTTATCATAATGTACGGTAGGAAGTAAGGATTAGATAAAACAGATATTTTTTGAGAATTTGGATACCCCTTGAAGTTATTTAGAGTGGTCATTACCTGAAAATCTTAGGAAAATTGGATACGTCTACATTTTTTTGAGTGGTCTTACCCAGATTATTTTTGAAATTTCAATGCCTTTGGATGTTATTTATAGCTGACTAGGCCTTAATTATTTTTTGAAAATTAGATGTTTTTAAAAGCTAATTGGAATAAGCTTATACCGGGGAGGGGGGATATCTATATATGTCCTTAAAAGCTAGATAGAGTGGATTTTTTTCAGCAAATTTAAAATAATTAGATATACCTTTAGAAACTATTTAAGTGGTTTTGCTTGAACATTTTTTGTAAATAAGATTCCTTTAAGAAGCTATTTAAAGTGGTCCTTCCTTGTAATGTTTCTGAAAATTCAATGCCTTTAGGAGTTATTATGAGTGGTTCTCATCTATACTAATATTATAAAGAGGAAAGATTTGATTTTTTGTTTGTAATGGATAAACTCAAAAACTACTGGACCTATTTTAAAAATTCTTTCACCAATATAAAGCTACATTATCAGCGAGTAACATAGGCTATATTTTATTTTGAAAATTTAATTTATTCCTCATAAAAATGTCGATAGTATATTATATAGTCGTTGGAAAAAAAAAGTTGTTGAAGGGAAAGTGGGGTTAATGAAGGGGGTGGAGAGGTAGGTGTGAGGAAAGAGAAGTAGATGTAGTGACGAGGAACGCAAAAAAAAAGAATGATTAAAATTAAATTTGGGGAAACGAGGGGAGTAAATGAAAATGGGGGAAGCTGAAAAATTAATTTGATTTTAACACTTTGTTTGATTGGTGTATACACAATTCCTTTCGCGCCTAGAGCAAACAAAATTATAGAGGAATGAGAGGAAAATAGGAGGGAGGATAAAAAGAGGGAGCGGGCTATACAGTGATGGTAGGACTGTATTAAAAAAAAAAAGTAAAAAAAAGTTTTGTTTTTATATTGACATGATGGATGATTTGAAGCTTTGTTTTATAGGATTCTTTACAATATTTTTTAACGGGGAAGGGGGCTAGTTTGGAATATTTTCACATGTGGGTTTTGAAAATACGTGGGAAATATTGTGGTCTGGGGGAAGGGACGGGCTTAAGATAGTCGCAGAATCCAAAATAGAAACATGGAGGACTTGAGCACCCCCACTCCCTTCTGGCTCCAAAGCCCCTGTCAATAGATCTTGCCATCATGAAGACAGTTTGAAAGTTTTTTTTTTTCGAATTCCTCTTGTTTTGTTTTGCAACAAAGAGAGAATAACGTGATCGATGTTTCTTACAGAGTAGATTGATAGTAAAAGAGTGCAACGTATGTTTATAGATGTAACTCACTTTGCTCGTTGGGGGCTACACCCCCAAACTCCCAGTACGTTTTCTTTGTAAGTGGATGTAAGCTAATGCAATTCCAGAGTCGTTTTTTGATAGGTATTACCGTTTAGCCACAAGAGGCCTCCAAAGAAAGGTCTGCACCGACTTTAAAGTTGCTCCACAATTTTTAATTTTTTCTGGGGTTAAAAAATGCTTTCTTTTTAACTCTTTGGAATTTTCCCGTCAGTTACAGGCTAAAAGTTATAAGTTTGCCAAATTTCAAGTTTCTAGCTTATCTAGAAGTGGGTAAACATTAATGTCAGTGAGTGATTGAGCCATGTGGATTTATAGTAGTATAATATTGCTGCGCAACTTGTAAGCGTGAGTAACGTATGTTTATAGACGTGATCTTGCTGCGCAACTTGTAAGCGTGAGTAACGTATGTTTATAGACGTGATCTTGCTGCGCAACTTGTAGGAGTGAGAGTAACGTATGTTTATAGACGTGATCTTGCTGCGCAACTTGTAAGCGTGAGTAACGTATGTTTATAGACGTGATCTTGCTGCGCAACTTGTAAGAGTGAGTAATATGTTTATAGACGTGATCTTGCTGCGCAACTTGTAAGCGTGAGTAACGTATGTTTATAGACGTGATCTTGCTGCGCAACTTGTAAGCGTGAGTAACGTGTGTTTATAGATGTGATCTTGCTGCGCAACTTGTAAGAGTGAGTAATGTATGTTTATAGACGTGATCTTGCTGCGCAACTTGTAAGCGTGAGTAACGTGTGTTTATAGACGTGATCTTGCTGCGCAACATGAAGAATGTACCGTTTGTGTGCTACATGAAGCAGCTGGTCCTGTGTTCGTGTCTGTTCGGGGCCGGGGAGCGAGCAAAAGCAGAAAGCGTCTCCAAGATATTACAGGAGTACTGGCAGGTCGAGAAGATGGTGGTGAGTCTGCATAACACGTCAGGTTACCAATAAATTGTTCATTGGGTAGATAGCCAATAACATACCAGAGTCAAATATCTTCAGCTTTTAAATATTTATCTTAATAAATGGAAATAATTTTGAAAAAGTTAATTATAATTTACGTTTAAAGAGGTTTTAAAATCAAGTTCTGTAAACTTAAATCACAGTACCCCTGCTAAATGGTAGAATCTTTTTTTATAGAGTCATAGCTAGGTGCTGATGGTCACATGGTTATACGTCAGGCTTGTAAAAATATTAATCACCTGCTATGAGGAGGTTGAGCGTCGAATCTCGACCGGATTCAATAGAGACGATTTTAACATGTGATTTAACTATCCCCTTTCTATGATAATATGGGGGATCTTACTTTAAAACCGCCCTTCTAATCTATATTTCCTAGATTAATCAACATTGGTATTAAATGTCTAAATAGTAAGTTAGTATCACGCAGCTAGCGCACACCTAACTCTTGTGGTCCTGTGATTTTTTTTGGTACAGTCCGAATTAGAGAAGTACGACACTGACACCTTCACGGTGGTCCTTCAGCCCTTCTTCCTTGGGGTGGAGGCTCCTCGCAGCATCCCTACCTTGTTCGGGGAGGCGCCGGACCTCAGCTACTTCGCTCCGGACTGCTTCCATTTCAGCCAGAAGGGGAACTCATTGGGTAAGAAATATATTCCCATTTGACGCTGTTATGATCATAGAAGTGAGGGAAATATTCCCACGTGCCACCGTAATTATCATCGAGGCGAGGAAAATATTTCCACTTTCTGCCGTCAAGGCGAGGAAAATATTCCCACTATCTGCCGTTATGATCGTCAAGGCAAGGAAAATATTCCCATTTGCCACCGTTATGATTGTCAATGCGAGGAAAATATTCCAAATTGCCGCTGTTATGAGTGTCAAGGAGAGGAAAATATTCCCATTTGCCGCCGTTATGATCGTCAAGGTGAGGAAAATATTCCCACTTGCCACCGTTATGAGCGTCCAGGAGAGGAAAATATTCCAAATTGCCGTCGTTATGATCATCAATGCGAGGAATATATTCCCACTTGCCACTGTTATGATCATCAGGACGAGGAAAATATTCAACTTGCCACCATTATGATAGTCAAGGCTAGGAAAATATCCCCACTTGCCACTGTTATGATCCACAAGGCGAGAACAATAACCCCACTTGCCACTGTTATGAGCCACAAGGCGAGAACAATATCCCCACTTGCCACTGTTATGAGCCACAAGGCGAGAACAATATTCCCACTTGCCACCGTTATGAGCCGCAAGGCGAGAAAAATATTCCCTCTTGCGGCCTTTACTATCGTAGAGGCGAGAGAAATATTTCCCCTGGCCACCGTTATGACAATCGAGGTGAAGAAAATATTTCCATTTGACAACATTATGATTGTTGAGATGAAGAATATCAAAATTGACAACACTATGCTCGATAAGGTAATGAATAGTTTCCGTTTGAGTTTCTAACCCCGTTAAGATCCAAGATTAAATTTTATCGTGGGGTTAGACCAGAGTGATTTGGTTAATTTAATCTGAGGCTTTAAATACTAATAGCTTTACTTTTGCTGTTTGAATCTTTTTTGCTATTAATATTAGATGTTTCTAACACTTTATTATTGAGAAAGCTGGGTCTTAATAATTGGTTTCTTCTCATATCGATCTGTATGTCTGTCTGTCTGCAACCGAGACGACTGCTGAAACGGCTAATAAATTTAATTTAAATTGATATTTGGATGCTATGTGATTATATTAAGTGGACATATAGTGATTTTTACTTTAGACTTAAAATTAAGGTGATTTTAATGAGGAGTTATATTGGAAAACTCAAATTTAAAAAAAAGTCTTTGACCATTTCCTTTAAAATGGGTATATGGAAGGATTAGAACATGATGTATTAAAACATACTTTGGTTTTTCTAAAAACTAATAATTCAATGTCAAGTCCTCATTTCGTAAAAAAAAAAAAAGAGGG
>CABFVZ010000879.1:88814-163536 GCA_902151445.1 Timema monikensis
TCTCCCTCCACGGAAATGCGGGTTCACTTCCTCTAATTCAACCTTCCCAATTGCTAATCCATTAGTGTAATTAGTACTAAAAGCGTATAACCCGAACGGGTAGTAAGACGCGGTGCTAAATATTATTATACATAATTTTTTTTTTTTAAGAATGGTCCCAAAACCCACTTCGGTGTTGGGAAGTTTTTTCTAAAGGGTTTTCCAATTCAACTCCATGCATATGCTTGTACATTTCATTTAAAATTCTACCTTCCTCATTCCCATTCAATTAGAAAAATTAATATATGAGTATTACATGATTGGATGCTTCTAATCGATATAATATATAAAACAGAAAGTAAGTGTGTTTATGTACGGAAATCATAAGGCACTTATAGATAAGCCAGAAAGCTGAAATTTATCAGAAAGCGGAGGAGGGAACACCACATATAAACAGATAAATCTAAAAATAGGAAATCTCAGAATGGGGGAGCGGGGGATATAGTTAGAAAAAACTTTAAAGATGAGGTATGAAATGAAAATTTGGCAGACAAGTAAAGAGAAATCTCCAGATAACCAAATAAAGCTGGAGAGTGATTTGGAAAAAATAGTGTGAAGTGGAGTTTAAAACTTCCAAACCTAATAGAAATAGTTATTTGTTTGTGTAATATAAAATTGGGATTTAGTAGGCAGCTAAAGGGGCCACTCCAAATAGTTAAACAATTCTTAAAACTTAAAACTTTTAAGTGGGGTCCCAGGAAATAGAAGAGGGGGCAATAAAAGAAACAATAATTTTGGGTGTGCTAGAAAACCTAAATGTTGAAGTCAAGTAGAAGGACAAATCGAGGTAGTCAAATAAGTCTTAAAAATGTAAATTTTTAAAGGGTAGTTAGAAAAATGGGTACAAGGGCGAGAGACTTAAAATTTCCAATACTAATAGAATAAACTACTTCCTAGTATTGGTAGAAAATTTTGGAGGAAAGTTAAGGGACCAAATAACCATACGAGTCCAAACTCTTAACATTCTAAGTGGAACCTCGGAAAATAGGAAAAAGGAGGTTATGGAAAGAAAAAACTTTTAGGTGTGAAATAAAATTTAAATTTGGCGAGCCAATATAAGGACCCCTTAAGATAATCCCTTAAATATTAAAATTAGAAATTAATAAATTAGAGTTGAAGAACTGGTGGGGTGGCGGGACTAAAAATTTCAAAAAATAATACATTAGCCTAATTTTAGGTGTGGTAGAGAACTGGTATTCTTTAAGCAAATGTAAGGACCACTCAAAATTAACACAAAAGTTTGAAAATTTTAAATTTTATAATTAAATTTTGGGAAATAGAGGAGAAACTATGGTTAGAAATACCAGTGAAATGAGGGGGAATGTTATAATTTGGCAAACAGGTATGTACAAACTCCAGATAACCTAATGAATCAAACGGCTCTTGGAATTTAAAATTTCTTAGAGTGGTTTTGAAAAAAAATTTAAAAACCAAAACTACTTACTGTAGAACTTAAATTTGGCATGCAATTAAAGAAAGATACAACTCCAAATAATTTTAAAAGGGACTCTAGGAAATATAAGGGGTTAGGTTTATATAAAAACTTTTAAGTTTTGTAGAAAATTTAAATTTGGCAAAAAGGTAGAAGTACAACTTCAGAAAACCAAACAAATCTTAAAATTTAAAATTTCTAAGTGATAATTAGACAAATGGGGAGAGGATTTAAGGTAATACAAATTTCCAAAATTAATATAAATAATTTATTTTCAGTATGGTAGAAAACTTTAATTCAGAAGGAAGGTAAAGTGACCGCTTAAAATAAACAAAATAATTGCAAAATTTTAAATGGGATCCCGGGATATAAGAAAAAAGGTGGGATGAAGGATATTTAAGTGTGGTAGGAAATTTAAATTTGGTAGCATCTAGAAAGAATCCTCCGGATGATAAAAAAAATTTGGGTGTGTGTACTAATGTACGCGCGTGAGAAGTTATACTTCTTTGGCATCATTAAAAATTTAATAATATATATATATATGTATAATTATTCAAAATAAAATTTAGAAAATAATAAATATATATGACATAATTTGTACTAAATATTATAAGATTCTTAATTTTAAATATTTATTATTGATTATTTAATATTTTAAAAGTAAATGAATAAATTTAATAATAAATTCAAAAATTGAATTTAAGTTTATTCATTTTTTAAATATTTATTATTTTCTTAATTTAATATTCACTTTTCATTTTTATCAAAAAGTTTTCATTAAATTTGTTCATTTATTTTTATAAATATTTATTATTTATTCAATTTAATAATGAATATTAAAAATTAATATTTTAATTTGATGTTCGATTTAAATTTTTATCACCAATTTTTTATTAAATGTTTTATTAATTTTGTTTCTCTATTTTGTAAATATTAAATAACCAATAATAAATATTTAACAATAATAATTTAATAATATTTAGTATTAATTATGTTAAATAATAATATTTTAATTTATATCAATAAATAATACATACGGATAGTTAACCTCAATTATATTGGAGCACTTGAAAAAGTCTATAAGCACAATTTTTTTCACTAATATTTACGAATAGTAAATAATATTAATCAAAATATTCAATTTAAATCACTACTGAATATAATTTATTAGCACATATATAATTCGCACTTGTATGAAACTAAAACACGTGTTGTGAATGTAGAAACTAGAAACATGTGGATAAATATTATATATATGAAAACAGTGATCAGAGGCGACAAGCGTACCAACATGCGCGACTAACAGAGGTTCTATTTCTATTTTGTTGGTAGCTTTTTTTTTCGAGACTTAATGAGCGGTTTAGCTTCAACCTGTTACTTTTGTGTTACAGTGATGCGCGCGCATTTTAAAATTTCACTCTCATCATTTTTTCATAACGAGCCTAAAGAAGTATAACTCCAATAAAAATAGAAATAATTGGATAAATGCAGAATGAAGAAAGGGCGGAATGAGGAGTTAGAATTTCCAAAACTAATACAAAAACTATCTCTCTGGTGGATAACTGAAATTTAGCAAGTGGGTTTAGGGACTATTTTAAATAAACTTAAAGGTTTGAACATTTTATGTTTCAAAATGTAGCATTAGAAGAAGTAGAAAAAAATTTCTTGGGAAACGTAGAAAATTAAATTTGCCAGAAATGTTGAGGGAGCACTCTAAATAACCACATTATTATTAAATATTTTATCTGTACAAGGGTTTGGGGGTCTGGTGAAATGAGGGGTTTAAAAATGTATAAAAGAAGAATAATAATCTAACTATAGATGTGGTGGAAAATTGAAATTGGGGTGATTAGGTAAAAATCACTCCAAACTGCAATTAAGAAAAATTTTATATGTAAAAATGAAGGACCAGAAATTGGGAAGGGTCTCCCTTATAAATTTCCAAAACTAAAAGAAAAGTTCATCCCCTTTTACCTGAATAGTATAACTCCTGACTTTGACTCTGAAGGCTGGGTTTCAATCCCCACTGGTACACTAAAGGAGGTTGTCTTTTTCATTAGTTGATTTTCATCTGCTCTTCAGGAAAATTGCCAGGACATTTCCTTCCATTGTTCTGTGTCCTTACATAGACTAGAAAGTCCATAAGTAAGATATTAATTAATTAAATAACATAGGATTAGGAGATGAAAGTGAAGAAAAGGCATTAGAATTCGCCAGGAGAGAGATTGAGAAAACCTTATTAAGAAATTAATATTTTTAAATCAAGCCGTGTAAACAGAATCCCAACTTTACAGTGAAACTTGTTGGTGCGAAGTTAATCGTCCGATAAATAAAGTACTCAAGTTCATGTATTAAAATATTTCTGAAGATAAAAAAATAAATAACTCAAAATGCTAAGGCTGATTAAAAATAGTAAAATAAAGAAAATACATTAAAATATTAAACAATTGAGAATATGATTTACATGTTTTTATGTGTACCACTCCGGTCTCGCCTAATTTGGTTTGTCGGTGACGAAGAGATAATGATTCAAATCCCAGGTATACTGAGAGGGTTTATCCTATAAATATATACTCTCCTTCCCACGTAAACGTAGGCACATTTCCTCTAATTTCTACCTTCCTTATCCCTACGCTAAAAGTGTAAATATGGAGGTCCGGGAAAAGCAGTAAGATGTTTAGCTCATAACACACACATACATACACACACTATTATAACTACATTATGATGTGGGTTTTCAGGTGGTGGGGAAATTAAAAAACAATATTTTAAGTATCTGTTACCCGCCTCGGTGGCGTAGTTGGCTAACGCGCTTGTCGTGTTGAGCTCGACTACCAAGGACGGGGAGATTGAGGTTCGAATCTCGGTCGGGTGAACTGGGGGTGGTTTTTCCTAAATTGTTTTCTACTCTCCCTCCACACAAATGCGGGTTCACTTCCTCTAATTCAACCTTCCCAATTCCTAATCCATTAGCGTAATTAGTACTTAAAGCGTATAGCCCGAACGGGTAGTAAGACGCAGTGCTAAATATTATTATTATTATAATTATTATTGTTAAGTATCTGTTTTGTCCGCTAGTTGCCAACTCCCTGTGGAACAACATGCTGGAGCCTGTCACTAACAAGAGTTTTGGCTGGGAGCCTCTCATGAAGAGGTTCAGATGTCCCACGATGGAGGCACCATATTTCTTCACCAACAGGAACAGCAAAACCTTCCTCGAGACCGGAAGTCAGGAGACAGAGAGCAGGGACAGTGGCTCTGATATCAGGGACATATCAACATTCATAAGGGGATCATTAGGGAATAAAACACTGATACTGTGATCAAGACCAGTCAGTGAGTGATCTAACTTGGCGGTATCAAGTGGAGAGCAATGGTAGTGTCTAGTGTTACCACCGGTAATGACTGAACACAGTGAATTACGAGCGTGCATCACATACCCATCAACTCTGTGATACAGTTGACCAGAAATAGTAAATGTACAAGAACATTATTGCATGTAGATCATTTATAATTACACATTATTGGAGATAAAGAGTTAATATAAGTTCTTAATACTAAATATTGTTGAAATATTAAATAATATTGGGATATCATTGAAAAGGACGTTTTTGACCATTTTAGAATGTCTTCACAGATGAGCATTGTGCACAAATTTTTATTTTGTCTTATTAGGGAAATAATGCAGTTATTAACAAGAAACTTTGTCGTTTTGTTCTCCACCGTCACTACGGAAAATTTCAAGTTATTATTCAAATAAGAATGCACTGCACCCGTTTTTGGCATATCTTGGTCTTTTATTTTAACTTTTACTCCCATATCTCACGTGCACGCACAAGTGAGTCGGGAGTTGAGTTGGACCTGCTATGATGAACGCTCTTAATAGCATACGCAGGACTCCCTCTTGTTTACCTTTAAATGGAACATATGTTCAAGTGAGACGGTAAAGAAACCAGACTGGATACGAAATATTCTGGGAAATTTGTACTACACATGCGTGATATTTAACAATGGCCATTGAAACGTGAGAAAGTATTGGGGGTCTGTTAGTTGGTGAAGGGGCTAGGTTGAGAGAGGTGGCAACAAGAGTTAATTACATAATATACATAAAGGTCATAAAATAGTGAGCCGGGTTAAGATGGAGGGTGGAGGGGAGCGAGGTGGCTTGAAGGAAGAACAAATGATGTTAGCAGTTACTAAATCCCAACAAATCATGGCAATTAGAGACTAAACAGATCATTGAATACCAGGAGTAAGACATATATTTGAAAAGGCTTAGTCATAATATTGAAGTATTAACATGACTGGTCTACAGTAGATTTAACGTTATTGACACATTAAACCACAAAGTTCTGTCATCAATTTGTGATTGTGAGAAGAGAAATGGAATCGTTGTTATAGATTTATTAGAATGCACTTGGTAATGTTTCTTGTGTAAACACCTTTAGGATAAAATAAACTTTGGCTATCTTGATTGTATTTGTTCTATTTAAATAACGAAAAAAATAATTAGGTGCCCTTTCCAAGAGACAAAATGTTCGATCTCACATCACTATATGTAACCATTCTGAGGTGTGGTTACTTAACTGACTTACATAGAGGGTGTTCGGAAACTCGTAGCCCAAACTTCACATATAGCTTTTTTGATCAAAAAGTAATAAAAAATCCCAATACATTTACATCCGGAAAAAATGTTAATACCATTAAATTTTGTTCAAAGTTTCGGCGTACAGCGCCGGGAGAGCTTAGCTATTCAAGCTTGCGTGTACAACTGGTTGCATATGATTTAGGCGCACGGTACTACACACCTCGACACCTTGGAGCACGGCAACAGAACATATTACAATAAATAGTAATAGTAATAATAATAATCTTTAGCACCGCGTCTTACTACCCGTTCGGGTTATACGCTTTAAGTACTAACTACTCTAATGGATTAGGAATTGGTAAGGTTGAATTAGAGGAAGTGAACCCACATTATCGTGGAGTGAGAGTGGAAAACCATTTAGGAAACCCCCCCCCCAGTTCATCCGACCGAGATTCGAACCTCGATCTCCCCGTCCTCAGCAGTCAAGCTCAACACGACTAGCGCGTTAGCCAACTACGCCACCGAGGCGGGTAATTAATAGTAAACAATACACAAGTCCATCTAGAAATGCGAATACGTTTTGAGGGTCATCATTAACGGTCCTACATCACAGAAAGTGCTTAACATTATTACACGTGTAATGTCGCGCACCTAAATCCTATGCAACTTGTTGTACACACATGCTTGACAGCTTTGCTCTCCCATTGCTATACGTTGAAACTTTGAAAACAATTTAATGGTATTAACATTTTTTCCGAATGTAAGTGTATAGGGATTTTGGATTACTTTTGGTTCAAACGAGCTATGGGTGGAGTTTGGGCTATTAGTTTCCAGACCCCCTGTATATAATATATTTATACATATATATATTTATATATAAATATATGTGTATATATATAAATATATATCTAAATAAATATTTAGCTATATTTTTAGCTGAAGATGTTGTAAAATGTATTGGATTATATAAATGTCAGTCTTTTCTTTATAATATACCATTTATGTACTGTATATGTATATTAATAAAATGAACAATTTGTTTGTCGTCTGTGATGAGCATTTTGCAATATCTACCTCACTAAGAGAGTTGACATTTTAAAATTAGTAGCCCTTGTGAATAAAAATATGCACATCGAGGCTGGAATTTTAAATTTTTGTCTTTATATTTTTAGATTCATTAAAAACAACAGAAGAAATAAAAAAAAGAATAAAAGTTTTTTTTTCGCAGGTTTGAAGCAAATAAAAATATTAATTGTGTTGTTACGCTGGTCAAAGCTGGGTACTTTCGCTAGTTTTTAATATGTGACTTGTACTATTCAAGTTTGTTTGATTTAGCTGGCAGACAACGAAAAAAAAATATTTCAAACTTGAAAGGAAATATATGTTCCAATATCTCTAAAAAGTTTGAATATATTTGGTAGCCAGGTTCAATCCGCGATATGGAGGAAAAAAAACCATCTTTAGTTAAATTAGATTCCCCCTTTGAAAGTGATGAACTAAACATGTATTTTCTAAAAATAGTTTGATTTGATTTTTTTTATCTCCCGGCTTATTACACATTCGGGTTATATGCCTATGTACTAATTATACTAAGGTTCGAGGGATTAAGAATTAAATTAGAGAGTGTGCACCCGCATTTCAGTGTAAAACCATTTTGGGAAAACCACCCGTAGTGCATCCAACCAGGATCCAACCCCGATCTCTCCATCTTCGAGATTCTAGTCAAGTGTGAGAGTAACGGCCAGCGAAACGGGTAGCTCATTATCTGCTTTGCACCTTCCATTCCACGTTCTTATTTTCATTGTTCTACTATCTGTGTAAGTGTCTCCTATTATTATTAAGTGAATTATTTATTACTTTTTCAAATATCGCTTATGTTTCATATATACCACATAGATGATTTTACAAATTGGGTGAAAATATGACTAATTTGTTACAGTGGCTAATTCTTGGAGGTTCTAAGAAAGATTTTTACCATTTGTACAAAAATTTATCCTGATATAATCAACTTATTTACTCCATGGCATTAGTAACTCGATAGTTAATTGCCGGGATAACACATAAGTGCACAGACGTCAAAAGAATGTTCAAGGTTATTTGAAGGATCTGCCCTAGACATACCTGAGGGTCACCGAAGTGCACAGACGGAGGACCCGAGATCATTAACGCATGGCTAACTCCTTTCCCAATCGCTTGTTGTTATTTATATAACACAGAACACAAAATGTAAGAGCGATGGGTGTTTCACGTAACAAAGTGGCAATAAAAGCAACTGGAGAGACTATTGATAAACCCAGCTACCCATTCTGTGCTAAAACAATACTTTATTTTTTATCTACTGTGATTCAAATTTCCGCCTAACCTAACCTAACCATAGGTACCTGTTATTAATATCAGGGGGGTGGGGGAGGTATTCCCCAGGAGAGATGGTTGTTTGTCTACCTATCTCCAAGCTCATGTTGGCTGGCTGAAGTCAAAAGGGGTGTCAAAAGGGGTGTGAACCTAGACATCCCTTTCTGACCTTGCGAAACAAACCGTATGCACTTAGACATAAATTGTGTGCATTTAGACATCTCCTTATGGCCGCCTGTGCACCTCGACAACACCCCATTGCCGCACTTACTAAAGAATGCCATCTTTCACTATCTTGAGATAATTATGTACAGCCCACCTCATTACATCTTAGACCTGCCTTAAGCAATTCTATACAGTCAGCCTCATTACATTCTATCCCTATCTTGAGCTAGTTCTATCCAGTCCACCACATTACAGCCTATCCATATCTCTAGATGGTCCTGTTGTAACGGGCTAAACTGCTTTAGCCCCGTTCAAAAGTAGCGAATGAAAAAGAACGCATATTCTGTTAGTGCCTGCATATTATCAAAAGTAACAATAACAAACTAATGTTAAATGCCTCGCCCATAATATATGTCTCTGTTTACATACCTATTGCGCCGAGTCAACCTCAAGAGTTCGGTGCCCCAGCTATTAACACAACACAGAAAGAGAGCGAGGAGAGCTCCGCTTTCGACCACGATTTCAAACCGACTAACTGCTTCATGGCGGCCTACGACCAGCGTGAGTCGACCGTCTAGAAGCTTCGGGAAGATCCCCCTTAGCCTCCTAGAAGCTCCGGGAAGATCCCCCTTCCCTTCCTACGCACCAATTCACCACGTGGGCTCTGCCAACTATATATTCGCCTGCTTGCTTGAAGAATGGCAGAACACGTCAGGAGACGATTGGGAAACCTCCACCACGCTAACAGGCCACGCGTTTACATCTGGTCTACGTAATCTACATAATCTACATCGGACCTGCGGTCAAGGGAAATGGGTCCCTTGGACAGAAGGAAGTCGCAGGGCCAACCTAATTCAAGGGCTTGATCTCTCGAGTAAACTCCAAGTTTAAAACTCAACTGTTAGGTTTAGTCTATGTCCTCGCAGGATAGTTAGTATAATTAATCATTAGAGATAGAGATGAGGAATATTACGTGTCTATTCTGAGACGCGGTTATGATATCATTGTATGACTAGTTATATAGGATAGGCTGAGAGTAGACTCTCCCTTATTAGGAAAGCAAGGTACTTATACACTTGCGGTGTAGCGCGCCTCTCGCGCCCTAGAGACTGGTCCTTAATGGCCAGGCTCACGTTGGGATGTTTAATCCCACGGCACGTACTATGTGACCATAGGTGCCTTATTGTGGTAGCTTGCCAGGGCAGGCGATAGTTCTTGTTATATGGAGGCCGCAGATTCAGGCCTAATTGGGTTTACAAGTCATGGCCTATATTTGAGTTGGGTAGTTAACCAATGGGTCGCATGTTCTATCCATGATTGGCCCGTGGTTGATTCTTAGATTTAACTTTGTAACTCTCTTTAAGAGTACACTGGACGTGAGCCGCCTTTGCCCCTAGGGCGCGGTTGCGGCAGTCATTAGTTTCTTATTTAAGTAAGGTTGTACTGGTCACCCTTCAGGTGATCAACCTGTGGGACGCGTCCCTTCCAGGACTATCCCGTATGTGTTGTATATTCAAGTACGTTGTTTTTTCCCTGTGTAAAGGTTGTAGCTGTTGTGCAGGGCTCTCTATTATAACAGAGCTAGGACTTGCCTGATGTACGAACTAATCTTGCCTACGCGGCCAACTTACCTAGTTTATAGTATTGTTTATTACGTAGCTTTGTAGTCTGCGTTGTTATTTGGGGCGTTTCTCGCCCCCAGTTGGCCTAGACTTAGGCAATGCTGCCACTTATCATAGTAAGCTATATATGACAAAGTACTTGCTGAGATTAAGTGCTATTTGTTTATATGTCCTTTGGTCTTGTATATTATATCATTAAATTGCATTAACTCCAACCTTCTCTTGTTTACATCATTTGTATTTGCTAAACTGTTTGTGCACCCCCCCTCGGTGCACTGTAAACCTCATTATAACCTATCCATACCTTGAACAATTCTCTCTAGTCAACCTCATTACACCCTAACCCTATCTTGAGGTAGTTCTATCCAGTCCACCACATTACACTCTATCTCTATCTTGAGCTTGTCCTGTCCACATCATTACACTATATACCTATCTTGAGCTAGCTCTATCCAGTCCACCTCATTACATCTTTCAAGTCAATCCTAATGACTGTTATCCTCCCATCTTAGTCTAAGTCTTCTCAATAGTCTCGTATCATTGGGTTTGCCAGTCAGTACCCTGAACAAAGTTCTAGATTTACCCATTCTCCCTATGTAGGCCCACAATTAGTAAGAATCTCGAAGTTATAACTGGAATATTTCCTTTTTTTCTTTCTTTGAATCACGTTACAACTAACCCTTAGGAATATGCGCAATTTTTTACACTAATGTGTTAGAAAGTAGAAAAGTTGTTTTGAGGAAAATAATTAATTTGGAGGAGATGCGCAAGCTTCTACGTGTAGGGAGATTAAGAAACACTTTAATAAAATAAAACTCAGTACACCCTACCTAGATTCAAACCCTGATCTTCCATCATCGGCAGTCTAGTTTTTTGTCAGTGATGCCATATATCATTCGATCACCGAAGCATGTTTATCATATTTTAATTAGTTTGTATATCGTGTGCTGATATAATCTGTGTGTTAAAAACGTGCATATTAAATACGATACTTCTATAACAAACAGTGAAGTAACTCTATTAAAGTACATAAATTATGGTTGGTCCACGATAGCTATGGCCCTTTCTGAAAATTCACAAATATTACTAAAAATTGGTTTTGTATTCATGGACCTAGATAATATGTTTGTTTTACGTTTTAATGGCAATCAATTTTTATCACTTGTGAAGTTAATTAATTCAAAGCTGTTTTTAGTAACTTTTCAGTTTTAAGAAACGGTGAAAGTTACCTTGAATGGATTATAATAGCGCTTAGCTTTATTGTGTAGTCGTAAATTAGCAATGAAATAAAAATGACATAAACATATTTTTAACTTCAACCATGAGTTAAATCAAGTTATACTCCGTTTACCCTGCAAGTAGGCATGCTTACCTTGATGGTTTACACTATGACACGGTTTAAAAGATAGGTCCATGGTGAAATCGGTCAAGGTAATACTGCAAAATTTCAGGCTAAACGGAGTGTACAAACATTACTTAGCACTAAAAACTCGTACAAATAATCACGATGACTTACGACTAACCATTCAATTATAAAGGGTTAATTGGTTTTTGCTAAACAATGTGTTTTTAGGTAGTAGTATGAAATCAACTAACATACTAATCCATAGATTAAAAGTATGAACCTATGCAGGCACATTCCATATTTAATTTAGAGGTCTTCTTAGCACCGTTTCTTACTACCCGTTCAGGCTATATGTACTAATTACGTCAATGAGATTAGGGAGGTTACATTTAAGTAAGTGTACCCGCATTTTCATGAAGAGAGAGTGGAAAACCATTTGGTAAAATCCACCCTCAATAGGTATAGGCCCAACTGAGGTTCGGAAATCTCGATCTCCCTGTCTTTGGCAGTCTAGTCTAACACGAGAGTAGTGCGTTAGACCATGCGGCCACCAAAGCGACTTTGAAGATTTTTACGTGATAACTTTTAAACTATTATTTTACCACCCTAAAGCTAGAACTATCAATGGCAAAGGAGGCTAGCAGGGTTGTAATAATTAGCGCTATTGACTTTGGTGTAATAAACCAGTGTTTAGTTCAGAGCGGGGATTCTTTTGATTGGGTAAAACCAAATAGAATAGTTTAGTGCTTAAACTTAATTTAGCATGCGCTTTAATTTGAAATCAATCGTAATTTAATTGATTGCATTGAAGTTCACAATCACTCACTGTGGTCAACAAATACTGGAGTCTATTTCTTACCTTGCAACATTGCTTAATATGCATTATTTTAACATTAAAACTACAGAGTTATTATTTCACGCAGTGGCGACTCGTAGCTAAAATTAGTGGGGGTGCTGCTCCAGAAAGTTTTTAGCCTTTGTTTTAAAATTGTGTAAAAGGAAAAAAACATGTATCAAAAGAAAATTTATTCAGGAACTTGATAAAATTTTAACAAAAAAACAAACTTTTTTACTTACTTTAACTTAAATTGTTACATTTCAAGCTTTAACTATTCATTTAAAAATGAAATCCATTCTTCTTGTTTTAATTTGCGCAAAAAGTTCAATAATTTTCTCCTTGATCTCTGGATGACAATTGAGGAAATTTTTCTCCATTTAAAATACTGCAAGCACATTTAGTCTTTCTGTTAAATAAAATAACCGAAAAAAAAAAAATTGAATAGCTGGAAGCAGAATAATAATCTATCTCTACACTCTTCTACACTCTATCACATTCAAGAATATGGTACACTGTTTTTAAGCACAACAAACGCTGAGTAAAAAAAACTTCCTTCCACCATCACGCCAGAGCCGGCACTGTGGGAGCAACAGTGCTCTCTCTACCTGGCAGTCCCGCCTTCCTCACTACCCCACTCCTATGTGCGCATGCGCACAACAGTCAAACACCACGTCACTGGCACTGTGAAGCATACAGTTCCATACAAAGCGTTTTATATCTTTTTCATAAACTTGGGGATGGTTACTGGAAGTACTGACATTAAGATTAAGGAATATATATTGTACTACAAAAATAAAGAAAGAATTAAAGAAAAAAGGACTCATTATATTAAATGTTATCGAATAATATCAAGTGGAAATAGGGGGTGCTGCAGATCCGCAGTGCCTATACACGAGCCGCCACTGATTTCACGCAATAATTATCGAAATAATATAGAAAAATAAAATTGGAGTATCACTCTAATTTATGAGCACTATGTACTGTACATGTAAATAAAATATATGGTACGACACAATCACAATAACTCTATCATATTGTGTATTATATCTTCGAAGAAAATGGTCAAAAATAAGTTAGCAGTAAACTACCTTTAACAAACAAAATTATATCTTCTTTATTTTGATTCCCTTAATCTTACTTAATAGTAGCTTAGTGGTGACCTGGTGGTCTAGGGGTAAGGTGTCAGACTTCTATGCTGGCGGCCGGGGTTCGATCCTCGGTCCCAGCACAAATTTATCTGATTTCCAAACCCTTCCTTCACCTCTGACAAGACATCTTGTGAATGTGGGGAATGCCAGGCCTCCACCGTGGTTCGGATTCCACGTTAAACTGTAGGTCCTTCATTTCATCTCACAATCACCCTACCATTACACATTAGCGTAAGTGCGTATAACCCGAACGGGTAGTAAGACGCGGTGCTAATAATAANAATAATAATAATAATAATAATAATAATAATAATAATAATAATAATAATAATAATAATAATAATAATAATAATAATAATAATAATAGTAGCTTAGTCTTCTATGACGATATTTTTTGGTGTTATTATTGATGTTATACCATCTTCAGATCTGAGGCAAACCAATGTAATAATGGTATATAAAATATAGAAATATGACAGTAAAATTCTAAGGTTAATAAAATTAAACAATAAAAATAGAATTAGTCTAGAGAAAGTAGAAGATATAAGAAGTTTTATATAAATAATCATTTAAAATAACAAGCTTATAATGATCTTACTTATTATAAAGATGATATTCTGTTAAATACATATTGCAAAAAAGTTTGTGAACATATTTGAGGTCTTATAAGTAAAATCATTTTGTGGGATGATCACCAATAAGTTGTAAGTTACCAATATGAATAAATAAAATTAATTAATTTAGAAATTAGATAGTATTTCTAGTGTAACGGATTGTGTAATTTATATATAAGTTTTACTTATAAAATACATACATCACAATAAAGAACACAATAAAAACAATTTGGTTATAAGCTATAAACAGAAATTTTCAAATACTTAGCAAATTTCAAATTTTCAAAAATAAGTTATTTGTAATCAATCCTAATATTATTTGTAATTTGTAAAAATAAAAACGTATTGTAGCGTTACGCTTAGCTATAAATAAAGCATTAGTACCAAGCAAGGCCGTAGTCAGAGGGAGGTTATGGGGGTTCAAACCCCCCTGAAATTTTATGAACAAGATATATATATATATGGCTTTATTTATGATTCAAACAATATCAAAATTAAGGTACAAGTACAAATTAGGGGGCTGTGTTACCATAAAAAGCACTTCAAAGAGCGTCTAGAGGTGTTTAGTATCTATAATTTTTTTCTAGCCTCCAGCAATTAGGGGGCTGTGCTGCCATAAAAAATAACTTCAAATAGCTTCTAGGGGGGTTAAATATTAAGAATTTTTCCTAGCCTCCGACAATTAGGGGGTTATGTTGCTGTAAAAACACTTCAGATAGGTTTTAGAGATGTTAAATATTTAGAATTTTCCCTAGCCTTCTGCATTAGAGGGTTATGTTGCCATAAAAAACACTTCAGATAGCTTCTAGAGGTGTTTAGAGGTGTTCTAGAGGTGTTTAATATTTTGAATTTTTCTTAGCCTCCAGCAATTAGGGGTTTATATTACCATAAATAAAACACTTCAAACATCTTCTAGAGGTGTTTAATATTCAGAATTTTTCCTAGGCTAGTCATGTTGCCATAAAAAAAAATTCAGACAGCTTCTAGAACTATTTATTTATAATTTAGATTTTTTCTACCCTTCCGCAATTGAGGGATGTGCTCACCAACCCCGCCCCTCCTCCCCTGAATTTATTGGCTGGTTGCGGCCTTGATTAGTATAGATTGTCAACAAAATAATGGGAATTAATTTCCAACTTACCCTAACCGTCCCATTTCACCCTCAACTGGACTTCCGAACAGCCGATCCACGTCCACCAACACGCCTGACCACGGCTACACATACCCATGAACTGAGCTACCTAGTTGCTGTTCGGGCGACTGCCATTAGTGGGTGTACCGAGGACTAGTACCAATGATTGGAATCAGGTATGATCAGGAAAGGACTAGAAATTTCTACAAGATACGAGAAACAAAAAAATTCAGGACATCATGGACTGACTGGTCGTCAAGGAGCATCTCTATTGTCATGTGTTTCTCCTCCCACATCGCTACCCTCACCTCCCTTGTCCTATTTTCCTTACTACCCATCTCCCTGGGACTAGTTGTATGTATGGAGGTTATTGAAGTCTTAACTGGCTCTCTTGGGGAATTCTCTACTTGAATAAGGTTGTAACGTCCATGCTAGATATTTTTTGTTAAAATGTAAGAAACATTTATTCTAAACTTAATTTCCATTTGTATGTTTTTAAATTTTTTTTCTAGGCCATAAACTTTAGCTTTGCTAAAATATAATGAGAATGATTCATTTCAATAATTCCAATATTTTCATATTGTAGATTTAACTTAAATATTGTATTACTTACTACCTTTGTCAAAGATTGCTAAAATGGGTTAAAGTACTTTGCAAAGTTCATCTATCAACGATTTTTTTATTGATCATATTTTGAGGTTAGTTATTTTGGGTATTTAGGGAACTTACTATTTTATGAGAGTAATATAGTGGAAGATACTGTAGTACAATGAGTTTGCAAAATTATTCCATGTTGTAAGTGACTGTTTGAGTACGCCATCTATTCAGCCACCAAGTTTCAGAAAGCAGTTATTTTTGCAATGTGCTGTTCTCTCTCGGAAGAGGAAGATGCCACTTTGCGGCAACATTGCCCCACCTTTTCTCTATCGACCCCGGGTTGAATTTTGAATAGAGTACTTTGGGGAAATTTTGCATTTTATGAATTTATTTCTTTCAGAATATTGTTTCGGACTAATGTCTTTTATTTCTAAATTGTATGTTTCAATTTATGTATGTTTAATACGTGTTTAATTTTTAAAGTTGGAAATAAGTATATTTTATACAATGCCTTTCATGTCACTAGATATAACATTCCTTAAGTCTGGCATTTATTGTTCTATGTCAAGAATGATGATAAGAATGTAAAATCCTCTTAATTTGTAATTAATAATTTTGTTGTTGTTCATATTCTAGATTGATTTTTTTTCTATAATTACATTAAAAAAATCTATAGTTGTGTGATGATGTGTGGAGCGTGAAGTGAGATATCTTTGCGAGCATAAGTGGTGATACGTTTTACGTTTTAGGGAAGTGCAACTTGGGATGGGTTTCCGGCGAATACAGGTGGTGGATTTCGTAATGGCTTGCACACAGCTTGGTGGGATGATTGTAAGTGCTGATATTTATTTCAAATACGAGCCAAGTCTATGATATTGTTTGAATGTTTACCAAGTGCATCAAACTTATCTTGCGATTTCTCTTGTACTGAAGAGGAATTACTAACCAAAGTGACCCGGGATGTGAATGAAGGACCATTATTTTGGTCCTAAAAGAGTGGATGCAGGCCATAGTTAAACAGGTTTTTTAACGGTACTAGTTTAGTACGTTACAATAAAGCAATCCCACCCCACCAAATGTTAACCTACAATCATAAATTCTCTTTCCATTCATACTACCCACTCCGAAGAACGTCGACATTTACTGATATCTTCTAGAATAGAACTCTCTATTCTAGTTCCATGTAGTTACAAGCTATGCACAAACATTATAATCCACAATCAACCCTCTTCAATATAAACTGTTCATGTACTTACCCTCTGAATCTTCTGGCTAGCACAGCCTTCAAGCCTGTCCTAACTTCAAAACGTCCTAAATCGACGAGTGGGACAAATCTGCCGTGGTGTCTCACCGAGACAGCATTCGAGAACTGGGTGCGGACTTACCTCTTAGATCATTTAAATTAGGACTCTAAATTTTTCACGTCAGAGATAAACTTGTAATTTTTGGTTCAAATATGAGTATTGCTATAGAGATCTTTTTCTTTCAAAATCCATTATTTTTATATCGCCCCTCAGGCGCTTGCTTCTTATTTCACTTGTAAATATTTAATTATGGCTGTTCATGCATAACTAAGTTTTGTTGAGGTGCATTTAAATTTAATTTATAATAATTTAAATTCATTCTTTTGTTTGCTAATATATTTACCTAATATATTTATGTAACGTAAATTTTGCTGTTTGTCTTACATTTAATTTTAAATTTTGCAAAGTCTTTTATTATAAATATTAATTTTGTAACCATTGTTGGTTGTCATTTATGCCGCGACTTTCTAAAAGACTTTGATATTGTTGTTTCCAGAAGTACCACGAGAGATTCGACTTACGGTCTGAAGTCAAACTATCGCGTTTGTTTAAAATGTAATGTTTGTTGTAACATAACCGTTTCATTTAATATGTGTCTATTTTGGTCTTTGAAGCACAGATACTTTCTTATATTAGGAGTGCATAAAGCTATTCATTGTTCATAATTATGTGTAATTATGATTATTTGTTTTCCGTAACTATTTAAAGTAAACATGGTATATTCGACTCTGTCTGTTATTCTATTGATTCTCGTTGAAACTGTTTATTGTACAATGTTTTCCAACTACAGCTACAAGATGACCCTAAGACCACTTGAATTATTGATGTCATATTTTTCAATAAACTATTATTATCACTTTTAAACGCTTGCTATTACTGCTTCCATTTATCTTGTATGTTAGCTTACTCCTCCCTTCCATGTGGTATTTTTGGTGGCCTATTACTATAAGGTAACAGATAAGGGTGTAACAGTTTGAAAATCCTGTACAAGTAAAGGTATGTGCTATTTTTCTTTGTTATTATATACCTGGATCGGTGGCGTTTCGGTGGACTGTGACCACCAGATTATATCTCTTTGGTGGCAAGCCCAACCAAACAACTATTTTTAGATGCAGCTGACCCAACCGAACCCTTGGCCACCAATCACCTAAGAACAAGGGCTAAGTAAAGTGATACTGGGTTGGCCCCACCAGTAGAAGCGTGGACTTACGGTACCTCGCACCTTATAGCTACGAAATAAACCGAATTGGGGGCTAGCTGTTGTTTAAATATAATGTTCGTTGATCAGAGATATTTTTAGAATATCCCGGGAGTGTGTGTATCTCAGACCTAGACCAGTAGCCTACCCAAACTTAATTGCTGGGATTTTTTTTTGTTTCTTTCGTTCTCTGTTTTATGATAATTAACTGTTGCCAGTGAACTCCAACTAGAACATTTTTTTTTACTCACAAAGTAGTTGAAAGGACCATTTTCCCATATTGTATTGATAGTATATCGGGTTCATGCATTATATTGTAAGTATCTATGCATTTGTATAGACATAATTTTGTATTAAGCTAGCATAACAAATCATCCATTCTATCATCACCCACATGTAAAGCTAGAATTCTTAGACGATTAGATTGTCTTGTCTTTTGTATTTGGTGACTATAGTAGAGTTAAATATTGGTATGATGGTATTAATTTTAGTTAAAAAAAACTAAATGAGCGTCCTAAATTGGTTAATATATATATATATATATATATATATTTATGAACGGCCGAGTTGTCTCACCTAGGAGTCCCACAGAAAGGGATTCCATACCTACCCATACTTTATCGAGCTGTAAAGAAGCCGTGGTGTACCCATGATCACAGATGTTTTGAATGATTTTCAAGCTAGTATATTCCCCTACCCTTTCACCATTTTCTTTGCCCCTCTCCTTAGCGTCACGCCATTGGAGACCGACTTCGGGGATTGGTTGCGCTAGTGTTGGTAATAGTAGAAGGGTAGAGTAGGGATGTGAGGATATAAATACGATATATTAAATATAATGTGCTCACTATATTCATTGGGAAAACTTAATATTTTTGTCAGTTATGCTAGTGCTCAGAATGATGAGAGTTCGCATGATTTTGTGATTAGGAGTTAATTTCTCCTTTATACTTATTGGTAAACATAAACATTATGATAGTATTTCTGGTCATGTGGTGTCGTGCGTGTTGCACAAGTAGGTTAGTTATTGTTTAACATTTTGGAAATAGGTCTGCGTGTGTATATATTGTATAGATTAGGAAAACAGAAGTACTTTCATACAACGTATAAGAATACGTATTTCTGAGGGATTAAAAACAGTTATTTTTATTTTATTATTCTTTTTTAATGTTTATAATACTATGTGCTTCCAAATATTATTGTTTCTCAATTAAAGACATACTTAATTTTACATCTCCTTTATTATTATGATTTTTATTTGCTCTTGCCCTTTTCTTAAAGGTAAACTAAAATATATTCAGTCAATATGCTTAGGAACATCCATAGTTGCGTGTCTCTAAGTGAAATAGTTTGATCTCAGACTGTTGTCCTTTTAATGCCACCACACACGCACAGGTATAGAGTTATACCGGACGTGCTAGTGCAGAGGCCGTAAACTCTCGGCACGTGGGCCGGAGACACAGTTGACCGGTCCATGTATCTGCAACACTTTTATAACTCTATCCGGCCCACGATTAAATACGCAAACAAAAAAATAATATATCCCAGTTTATTTCTTGTCGTTTCAAAGAAAAGGTTCAATGACCACTTTACGGTTTTTCTGAGGGCTTATAATCCTTCCATTGTTAGAGTGTTGTGTGTTCGTTTTCCACAGTTGGTTGGCATTATGAAGTAATCAGTAAGGGGGAGGGGGTAGGGGATGGTGGGAAGTGTAGTAACATAGGTTACAGCAAATCCGCTTTTAGTTGGGCTGTCTGTAAAATTCTGGGAAGAATACTTTTATATTTTGTTCAGTGTGAAAGAAAGCTATAATTACGGTAGTATTGATTGACAGCTACTAAACATCTCCAAATCCTCTGACGCGGCGAAAGTAATGCTTGTATTCTTGCTATTATAGTCTTGGTTCTCCATCCTTTCAGTGTGTTTGTTTTATTTTAGTTTTTGCTGTGTGAGAATATCGTTTTCCTAGAGTAAGCAGAAAAATGATCAAGAATTTCGGGTGTTTAGTGAAAATTGGAAGAGTAAATATTTATTTGGTGAAATTATATCCAAACCTACGTGTTTGATTTGTAAGCAAAGTACTTTGGTCACAAAAGTGTACAATTTAAAAAGACACTACGAAATTAATTTCTATGGAATATATAAGGGACTTTTGCATCAAAACAAGCTAGAAAAATTTAAAAGAGGACTTAAATTACAGCAAAGTGTGTTTTTGAATGTTAACAACGTGAGCGATGCTGCGGTGAAATGTAGTTATGTGATATCAGAAAAAATATTGCTCGTGCTTCTAAGCCATTTTCTAAGGGGAATTTATCAAGGATTGTATCCTGAGCACTGTGGACATTCTGTGGCCAGAAAAAAGGCATCTGTTTTCTAGCATTATCTTATCTGGAAATACTGTTTCTCAGCGAATTAAGGATTTAGCAGGCAACGCGCACAACTATTTACGCGAGAAATCAAAAGAGTTCGTAGCCTTTTCGATTACTATTGATTAGAGCACCGATATATGTGATGTATCTCAGTTAGCTATTAACATTCGAGGTATGGAACTAACTTCAGTGTGTTGACACAGTCGGTTGACGTGGAAGTATTTTTAAAGGTAACTTTCGTCACTGGCACATTTGCAGAGCTTCTGAATGTTCCATTGGAGGCAGTTTCCGGTTCTGGAATTTCCTGGATGTTCCATTGAACTAGGGTGCGGGAATGGGTGTCCACGTTAGTCAGTCGCTCTGATACAAGCCTTCGGTATAGTAAGACGTGTTTTGGTGATAAACAATGATTAGAAGCGTGACAGTGGGTAAACATATTTGGGGGAACGTGTCACCACCAATATTTTTACTTTATGGGAAAATCCCACTAATACTTTTGCTTAAGGAAAAGTTCCCCTTTTATATATAATTGAATTGACTGATTTGTTTAAATAGTTCACTTAATTGCAAAATTTCACATAAGCATTTTATAACCCTATCAAACAAATTGACCTTGATTCATTAATGCAGACAATAGCTCTGGAATAGAAACTTCAACCTGCAAGGTGGACATATTTTTAAGTTACCCATGTCACCTTAAAACATACTTGGGAAACATTGTTTCTCAAATCTAACAAATCATGTGGCCAAATTACACACATACTTAAGTTTTGTACAAGATCATAATTTATTGTATCATACAAACAAATCTATATATTACGGTAGTTAATGAAAGAAATAAGATGTTTGATGACGTCAATGTTCTCTTAAATTACCATAAGTGTTAACTATTCTATATAAAATGAATAGGCTAACCCTCTCATAAACTTATTTGAAGTGTAGTGAAAGTCTTGAATTTATATTAATGTTCAACTGAGAGTGTAAAACTAGATATTTAAAGGGTAATATTAGATTCGGCTATATTTATGTTATATAATTAGTAATTATAGATAATGACAATAATAATACTCCCAATATATGTTCCCCTCCCAAAGTTGGTATTAATATGATTGTGTGTCCCCCAAAGTTGGAAATAATATGTGTCCCCCCTCCACTCACTTCACCCCCCGAGTTTGAATTTCAAAGTTAGGCAAGTCCATGCGCGATATACTATATTCTATGAATATGCAGAAAAAAGAAACCAAAGAATAAGGTGTAGCTGTGGTTCATTGTGTCTCTCAAAACATACATAAACAATTAAACAAGTCAACCAATTGGGGTCTCTCAAAAAAACATAAACAACGAAACAAGTCAACCAATTGGGGTCTCTAAAAACAACATAAGCAATGAAACAAGTCAATCAATTGGGAATAAGACTGAAGCAATTAAAATTTCTTGAATGATTACAAAAGGAAAACCAAATTTTAAAATGAAAACTATTGAAATAAAAATCTCTGGAAATCCGTAGGCTCGGGAGCATTCTTGTCATATATATAATTTGATAAGCTCATATCTGGTTATATAATTTACGAGGAAATAGCTGAACAAATTTTTACAAACGAGCACTCATTTTAACGGCTAGGAGTCCATGATGTCGGGAAAAATATTATTTTTCCATGAAAACCCGATTTCCACTGTTTTTAATTCTTTGTTTAGTCACCATGGAAACCGTTATTAAGTTATTTGATGCATGGCTGTAAGCCTTACTAATATATATATATATAAATTTAGTTTAAGAAAGAATAACTCAATCTTTATTGTTGATCCGAACACATCACATCTTTCAATCTGCAAATAAAATACTTTTCTTTCGATATCGATTTTACTTCAGATGTTGATCAAACCACATATAGATTGAGATTGCTTGGACTAGGGAAGCATTTACTTATTATTGTAATGTTGCTATCGTTAATTCGCATTTAATTAAATAATATTTAGCATAGTTCGCAAATTAAAAGGTGTAGTTGTCAGTTCCATGAAAATGTTTTTACTTTTTATTTCGTGCATAAGCTATACAATATAAACGATACAATAATGTTTAAATATGTTTTGGTACGATATGTATTAATTGATTTGATTTGATTTTCTCATGAAAATGACTTTGAGGGTACTCTACGCAGGGAAAATTTTCCAATTTTCATAATTTCTTTGTAACTATTTGAGATACGAAATAAGTTATCATTGTAAAGTTGTAGTAATATTATATATACAAATCTTTTATTTGAAGTATATTTTTATAAAACCAACAATTTCTTAAATATAAGCATACATACGAGTATACACTTTTTAATTCAGGTCTTTGAAAATTAATTTGATTCTAGTGCTCTTTGGTGGACAAAGATATTTCTATTTTCTAAATTTTTCAACAACAATGTTCCTAGTTCCTAATGCCATAGAGTAACAGTGTAAATTATTTAATTTATAATCTTTGGCGTAGTCTCTCTACAACAATGTAGGCTATATTTAGTTTCATAAATCTTACGAGTTTTTTTTTAGTAAATGCCTATTTTAAGATAAATACGAGGCAAAGTCTGTGTGGTGTACTGTACCATTTATTTTTATTTTGAGACTAGCCCTGATGAGAGATTTTTTCTAATTACAAATATTTTAAAAATGGCTTTAACGATTTTATTTAGAATGCGTATTTAGAACGTATAATTGTTTTGGGAGTAGCAATTCATTTATAGATAGTATACAAATGGCTGATTTTTCAAAAACTTGAAATATTTTTAAAATGTTTCTAAAGCTTTAGTTACAAATGGGTATTTTAGGAGTGTTTGACATGAAAAAACCAACTGTATACTTATTTAGAGGTAATTCTTGGGTAGTTTACTGCTGACTGAATTTTTAAAAACTTGAAATATTTTAAAAATGGCTTTATCAATTTAGATTCTAAATGTATATCTTGGTAGTGATTGACACAGTAAATAACCCTGTGTAAAGTTTTTTTTTTATTAGAAATCTTATAAAGGGTCGTTTACTAATAAGCGATTTTGAAAAATTCCAATTATTTTAAAAATGGTTATAATGATTTTGCTTGAAATGTATATCTGGGGATTGTTTGACATAAACATGACTGTGTCTGTCCACCTGATCTTCTCAAGTCTTTTCCAGCACCACATTGCATAGCTTTACAAGTATTTCTTTTTCATCTTACTAAGAGTCCAAGTTTCTGCTCCATACAGTGCGCTGCTCCAAATGTAGCATTTCATCAGTTTTCTCCTCAGCTCTAAGCTCAACTTGCTGGTCATCAGTAACCACTTCTTGTTGAAAGTTTCCTTGGCCATGGAGATCCTCACCCTAGTTTCTTTAGTGCAGTAAGCATACTTGTCAGCAGACTTCCCAGGTACTTGGACTTCTCTACGTTTTCCAACTCCAGGGTTTAAATTTTTGATTTTCAGTGCCACCACCTGGTGCGTATAACCCGAATGGGTAGTAAGACGTGGTGCTAATAATAATAATTCAGTGCCACCATCACTTTTGACTTCACAATGTTGATCACCATGCCATATATTCTCCCTATCTCCACTAATTGGTCCATCATTTCTTGCAGCTCTTCTTTATTTCTGGACAACAATGCTAGATCATCTGCATATTTTATTGTGTTGATGACGCCTCTTCTAATCCTGAAATTGCCATGTCCCCTCAGGGCTTCCCTGACCAGCCACCTGCCATACAAGTTGAACAGACTGGGTGACAAACAGCATCCCTGTCTCAATCCTCTTCCTATCTCCACGCGGTTGGTCTCACCATCATTTAGCCTCACCCTCACTCGCTGTCCAAGTATAGCTTTGTAATCAACCTTTTGTTCCTCCATTTGAAGCCTATCTGATTATAGGGGAGCCCAAAAACCCGAGGTCTGCCTAATAGAACTTTACCTGTAGTCTCTAGTTAGGATTAAAAACTAGTCTTATTTAACTGGCACCAAACCATAAATCATAATACTATAAACCATTAGTAAATAGCATAAATATCTCTATTTAATGATAATATGTTGCCTTCATTGGTATTGGGGTTTAGTGCTCACCTAAAGACCCGATGTTTGTGGGTTCAAACACAGCTCTGGTTGAAGGATTTTTCTTGAGCGATAAATATCCATAGCACAGCTTACTCCAAAGTGGAAGTAAGCCTTCGGTTCCATGTTAATTGTGGCATGTAAAATAACCCTGGAAGGCAGGTGAAAATACCCTTCCCGGCAAAATTAGTAGTCCCTTTAGCACTCGCTCATATAAATTCAGTGTGTAAGGCAACGGGGAACTACCGCACTTCCTAAACTTCTTAGCACTCGCTCATATAAATTCAAGTGTGTAAGGCAACGGGGAACTACCACACTTCCTAAACTTCTTAGTACTCTCTCATATAAATTCAGTGTGTAAGGCAACGGGGAACTACCGCACTTCCTAAACTTCTTAGCACTCGCTCATATAAATTCACTATACAAGGCAACGGGGAACTACCGCACTTCCTAAACTTCTTAGCACTCGCTCATATAAATTTACTATATAAGGCAACGGGGAACTACCACACTTCCTAAACTTCTTAGCACTCGCTCATATAAATTCAGTGTGTAAGGCAACGGGGAACTACCACAACTTCCTAAACTTCTTAGCACTTGCTCATATAAATTCAGTGTGTAAGGCAACGGGGAACTACCACACTTCCTAAGCTTCTTAGCACTCGCTCATATAAATTCAGTGTGTAAGGCAACGGGGAACTACCGCACTTCCTAAACTTCTTAGTACTCACTCATATAAATTCAGTGTGTAAGGCAACGGGGAACTACCACACTTCCTAAACTTCTTAGCACTCGCTCATATAAATTCACTGCTTAAGGCAACGGGGAACTACCGCACTTCCTAAACTTCTTAGCACTCGCTCATATAAATTCAGTGTGTAAGGCAACGGGGAACTACCACACTTCCTAAACTTCTTAGCACTCGCTCATATAAATTCAGTGTGTAAGGCAACGGGGAACTACCGCACTTCCTAAACTTCCCGAGTACATTTGATTGCTACCAGATGGTGCAGACAGCATCAACCAGCCTAAGGCCTGAGTGCATGCCCAGCTCTGGATGGATATAATTCACATCAACCCAACCTACATGTTGTTGACTTAAGAACCAGGATGATATTATAATCATATAAATTAAGTAGTAAATAGATTATTAGTAGACTAAATGACATTGACGTACAACGTCGGAATAATTAGTTGCTCTCTTTTAAAACTTGCTTTACCAGACAACAAATGGATATTATTAGAAGTGAATACTTATTTATAAATATAGAAGTAGATTAATTTGTTCACAGGTCAACATATTTCTAAAATAAATATAGCTAGTAGTATCTAAATAGTACGATGATTTTCACGGAGGTTTAGTTTTTATTGTTTGGTTTGTTCTTCCGTCGGGTCTAATTACCCTTCTTGGCTTCCACCCTCTAATAACGCTAATGAAACAGGAATTATGAAGGTATAAATTTTAAGTAAATGTACCTGCATTTGTGGGAATATGAGAAATAACTTAGTAAAATTACCCTTTTTTACCCGTTGGTGATTTCAACCCACTATTCCCAGTCACAAGTTAGTCAGATCTTATGGGCTTGACGCTTAATCCACGTGACCACCGATGTGGGAGTAAATTAAGTAAAGCTGATATACTTTATTTAAATAAATATTTAAAGATGATATATTACGTATGCATAGTGAATAGCTTAAAAAACAAAACATACAGGTATATACTTGTACCCAATCCTACTACGTTTCGTAAGTTTAAACATAAAGAAGCTGAAAGTAGGGTTTTTATAATATAGTGCATTCGCGATTGGAAGCTATAAGGTGTCCCAAATAAAGGCGGCCCAAAAAGTACAGTATTTCAATGTATGTGTTCAAAATGTGCGGCACCAGCCCTTTGGAATAGCTCTGCTCACCGACCCGACGCTTCTGTTTTTCCTCTGCTGATGATAACGGCACTTGCGTACAACAATAACCGTACAAGGTCAGTGAGCCCCCGAACTCAGCATGTGTCTGTGTGCCTGTGAGTTTGCCTTTGGGGATGATTTTATTTGAGACACCCTATATAAAAGTTACTGAAGATACTCTAATACATTCATTTGTCAAATTATGCTCTGCAACCATATTTGACAAAGCATATAATGGTTGATAAAAATAGTAAAAATAATAAGGCTACATTATTTCAACATGTAGAGGATTTTTTAAAGGTTTTCTAAACCTAGATTACCATCTTTTGTTCCAATTTAAATTAGCTAGAAATGATAACATTTTAACATTAATATACGGTATGACTATTATTTTGGAGTATTTCAAGTATATTTTCTGAACATACTGATTATACAAGAACCCACAACCTTCAAACTAGGTTGATTTTAGAACGTAGCACAACACCCAGTCCTCTTGGTGTTAATTTATCACTGTAAAAACTAAAGTCTAAATTTCACCCATGATAAATTTATTGTCATGCCAAATATTGAGCCCGTGCGTATCCCTTAACTCACCAGACAGACGGAGTGTCAAGTGAATTAATCTTTTTTGATTGTCTTTCTTTGCCTTGTGTATCGTTATTAGTCTGAGAAAATAGTGTCTCTTGCACATAGATCCACCTAGTGATATCATCATAAATCCCCTGGGAGATATCTAAATCCACCGGTTTTTCCCAGCGATAAATCTTGCGATTGTCAATGGCTCTCTTATCAGTATCTTCTTTGTAAAATCCAGAGCAACACTTCCCACGAGGCACGGAATCATCTCGCCGAAACAAGGTTAGCCTTTGATTTAAAAACAATAATTCAATTTATTTAGTAGGAAATGCAGACATTTCATTAGATGTTAGTAAGGAAACGGCCTTAGAAGTGAACGCTGAAAAGACTACGTATATAATCACACACAGTACACAGATTGAGGACGATAATTTAAAGAATATTCAAGCAATATATCATTTGACAGGGTTAATTGAGTTTAAATATTTAGTAATAATTTTATCTAGACATAACGATATTAGATTGTAAATTAGTAAAAGAATACAGGCAGGAAATAAATACTATTACTAGGTCAGTAAATTGTTGAAATCTCGCCTGCTTTCAAGGAATGTAAAGCTCAGAATATAAAAAACAATAATTTTACTGGTTGTTTTCTATGGGTGTGAAACGTGGTATCTTACAGTACACTAAAAAAAACAAATTTAAGGTGTTATAAAACAAGATATTTAGGAATATATTAGGTCCAAAAAGGAATAAGGCTACTGGGGAGTGGAGGAGGTTACATAATAATGTGTTGCATACCATGTACTCATCACAATACAATGTTAGGGTACCCAAGTCTCGTAGATTACGGTGGACAGGACATGCAGTGCGAATGGGAACAAACGGTTATCTTCAGTAATTTGTATTGTTTTGCAATTTTCTTTTCGAAAACACTTTGTTCAAGAATATAAGCATGTTGATTAAGTTATACTTTTTATATACACACCCCTATAATTTTTACAGTGATCAAATATTGATAAAATTGACATCTTTCAATAGAAAACTGCCAGCATAGCAAAAAAAAAAGTAACAATTAATAAACATCTATACAGAATCTTATAGGGGGTGTTGAAAATATTAACATAAAAGTTTCACTCATTCTCTAGAAAATTGATATTTCCAAACGTATCATTTTTCCGCAAGACCTGTCTGGTAGCTGGCGCCATCTACAGTTTCCGTGATTCATCTGTTCTTGTTGGCGTGGATGGATACTTTGGTCGGTTGTGAAGCTACGCCACGCCTTTCACCCTCCCACCCACCATCCCAAAAAATAGGTTTAAGACTTGCAGTAAGTAGGGCCAAGGACCTTAAGTAAACAACTTCTTAGCTAAAATTATATCCTTGGGTCTTATAATAAGACAATAAGACTCATAATGTTTGAGAGTGACCAAAATACACTTGCCCGATAGTAATTAATAATGTTAGTTTGTCCCAGTCTTGGGGGTGAAGTGTCTAATAATTAAACGAAGAAATACAATCTATCAAATTAATGTCATAGATATACAAGTGCAGGCTTGGACTTTGACATTGAAAAAGATCCCAGCTGTTTTACGAAGATTAGCTTTATTTAAACATTGTGTTACAGTGAACCCGCCCCTTTTCCAAGGATAATCTTGTGTTTTTAGTAGAGTAGCTTACTGCTTATGTAGCTTTATTCAAAGTCTCGCATGTGCTGGATAAGAAGAAAAAAACCTTTCACCGATGATGTTTTATAAAGGAGCTTTACTAACGCTCCTGTAGAACTATTTAATGAATTCAGATTAAAGAAGAAATATTAACTGATATTATTTCTGTCCAATTATCAGAGTGCGCTACGACACATATATTTGAGGTCATGGCCACAGATTTAATAAAATAACTCAATGTAGGTGTAGAATCCTTTTCTTTCCTAAAATTTAACATTCAAATAACAAATAAATATTCAACTTATTTTTAAAATTAACTTTAACGAATTTTCAAGCGAAGAGTATTTTTTTTTTAAATCATACTAATAACCGGAACTACAGAAGCAGATATTTATGCCAAATTCTAGAATTACATGCTTGAAGAAACATTTCCTATTCAAATATTAACCAGCATAATCATAGTTGGTTCTCGTGAATTTATGGGCATTCATGAGAGTTTTCTTTCATTATGTGAAACAGATTAACAATTTCCATTTCTGGGATTTCAATATAAAATTCCCGCTCAAGCTCTTTTTGTAAAACTCCTATGTTTGGAGAATGTTATGAAGGGTTTTGTTAAGGAATTGTTAACATCACCCGGGCATTAAAATTTAAATTGTTCAAATAATTTACAGAATAATTGGACTATCAATTTGGAGAGTAACCTATACACATCGACGTTCGTCTACTAAATGAAGGCAAAATCTCTCGGCCATTCAAAGAGTTACTTCCTCAAATAAAATATTATCTAAAAAAAAAATCTATATGATCTATTAACCAGAACGTTCGCATAGATTAATTTTGGAACTGCAAGGTAAAAACAACAAATCATAAACATGATTTCTGCGAATTAACCATTTTCAAGAAAATATACACAATAGAGAACTAATTTTTATAAAATAAGTTTTAAACTATTTACTTCCTTCAAAAGGTTGGTTAATGATTTTAACTACAAAAACTTCCAGCCGGAAACATCATCCAAAATAATCTATTATCTGTAAGCCGAGTTTGCTAGAATATTTGTAAAGTTTAGAAAACTAGAACAAGTTAAAAGGTTTATTTGAACTAAATATTCTCCTTGTAATGTTAAGAAAAATCTCAAGAATTAATTATTTCTTTAATTGTCTCGATTCTGCTACATTAGAAATAAAAATCATCACAATCCAAAATGATGTTGAAATATAAACACTCTACCTTTGACGACTAGCCCGTATTCAGAAGTATCCACGTTTCTTATGTTTCATAAGAGTTATATAATTACCATACAACTTTAAATTATCTATGAGTATGGCCTGGATTTTGATGACGTGTAATCTCTTTTTGGTTCATCACAGACAGTGCTCATAATTATATAAACTCTGTTCATGATCCCCCTAGTTGTAGAAATCTATAATTTATAGGTAGTTTTTAGCTCTTTTTTGGTCATTATGGAATTTTGGGTCATAATTAATTATGTTCTTGGTTTTCGTCCTTTTGGAGTTATTTTTAGACATTTATAGGAATTTTAGAGTAATTTATTTATAAGCATGTCTGAGCCACTTTAAGGCATTACTGTTGAATAAGTATATTTTTAAATAAATGCTTAAATTTTTCCAAAACCCAGTTGTCAGAATGAGAAGGTAATATGTGCAATGAACTTTGTATCCTCTTTGCTTGTTTGGTTGTAAAATGCAATGAACTTTGTATCCTCTTTGCTTGTTTGGTTGTAAAATGCAATGAACTTTGTATCCTCTTTGCTTGTTTGGTTGTAAAATACACATTCATGCTAAGACACAACTTCCTTGCATTGCAACTATGTTGAAGAGGGTTGCGTTTGTAGGGGGTAGCTATTACTTCTGACGCACGTAATTGTAAATAAATATTATATTTATAAGACTGCAAGAGTTTTGTTGTAAAATATTTCATTGAATGGATAATTATTATTTACATTTGCAAATCACGTGTTTGATTTAGTCATGTGCATCTATTACGATTTTTTGTTAATATTTTTTGGTCACTTTTTTCTTTAATTTTCAGGCAGTCAAAATACGAACTGTGTTTATAAGAAATTACATTAAATTTATTCTACATTTTATTTCCAGGCAAGAATTAAATATTAAGAGGTTCCTATAGACAAAGGGGGGAGGGGAATTATCAAAAGTAGAGTATAGAAACAATGGGTGATCGTGGGACCCTTGATAGTTTTGTAAATCGATCGGAGCCCAAAGAGGTTGTCGACCAATGGCTAATCTCGCTCTCAAAATAGACTGGAATGCCGATATTGGGAAGATTGTGGTTCGAGTTCGGTTGAATGTACTGAGTGTGATTTTTCCTAAAAGGTATTCCACACCACCTCCATGAAACTGCGGGTACATCTCATTTAAAACCAAACCTTCCTCTTCCCTATTTCACTAGCGTTAGTAAGCACATATGTGTACAACCTGAACGATTAGTGTGACGCGGTGCTTAAAGAACAACATTTAAATCTTTACAATGATCACTGAAAAACAAGTTAGGACGCAGCTCGATTCACGATATAATATGTAAATAATTTTTTTAAAATTAGCACATCATAACTATTATATTAACATCAAGGCACTAAACTCCATAATCTGAGGGACAATGGTGAGAAGAGGAGTTTTAGAAAAAGGTGTACAATCGTTAGCGTGGTAAGAGGATGGGATAGCACATAGATGAATCACACCCTACCCTTTTTCTGAAGTACATTTAACCGGGACTCTAACCTCTGTCTCCCCATTCTAGGCTATTGTGAGACTAACACCTTAAACCACATGTAAACCAGCATGGTATTTTATTGCCACTAGCCCTGGTAATAGTTTATATCACCAGACGCCATTGAACTGTCAATCTGTCTTGATAAACTATTTTAGATATGTTTTGAAAAATATCCCTAGATATAAAAAAAATAGCATCGCGTCTTACCTACCCATTCGGGTTATACACTTATGTACTAATTATGCCAATGGCTTAGGGACCAGGAAGGATATATATTTATAGGAAGTGTACCCATATTTGCGTGGAGGGAGAGTGGAAAACCACTTAGAATAAAACCCTCAGTACACCCGACCTAGATTTTATCCTTCTTCTACCCATCATCAGCAATATATTCTACTGCAAGAGTAGCGCTTTAGACCACGTGGCCACCTAACTCGGTGTAAATTAAGTTATCACAAAACTGATAGTATAAAACCACGATTATTAATGAGTTATATTCATCACGAACATATTTTTTTCTTTCAAGGAAGGTTATGGCGGTGGTCGAACTGAAGGCCTTTATAGAAAACGTGCTTGGAAAGAAGGAGAAACCTTACGATAGACGCACCGCATGGGACACGGTGTGGCAGGAGATCCTCAAGGTCATAGTGGACAGAGGTCATCTCCCTGAAGGGACAGTACATGACATCATACCTGTTGTACAGGAGTACATTGAGGCGAAAGAGAAACAGTAAGTAATGAGGCTCTATGGACAGAGAACATTAATATTACACGGTATCATATCAATGAGTGTCTTGGATTACACCTCAACTAGGAACTAAAGGTGATCATATTATATTTTAATCAAATTAATGATTAATCACAACATTACGCCACTTATACTGTTTCGGTTACAAAAACAATTCAATTTAAAATCGCTATTAATAAAGAGGACACATACATTATTCAATAGTGATTCCTTCTTTCCTTCTCTAAACACCAGATGTCTTCACGCGTGTGTTGGTGCATTCCTTAAACAACCTCCCCCTCTCAACGATGGGCGTTGATAGCACCCAGGATAAAACAAAACTAATGGCAACTCTTGAAAAAACCTTTCTCTAGAATTTTTCTGAATTCCTATAATGATACTCAATTGGTCACTCATTATAGAACCAGTTGGTAAAAAATAAAAACACAATGCAATTTTATTGTTTAAGAAATGGAACTTATAATTTTGTTAATAGGCCCCTCTTGCTAGTAAATTTGGTGTCCGGGGCACATGTCACACCTGCCTTACGTGAGTTAGGTCACTGCCCATCGGCAAGCCTTTGAATGATCATGTTAGTGATAGCCTTGAGGGTTAGACAGGGCTGCCAACTCTCAACCTCGACGTGATCACGGCCAGGGAAGTGAGCTTAGAGTTGAATTAAACATACGGTGGTATGTGTTTTGTTTTAAAAACTACGTGCGTGCTGTCTGTGGTTTTATAAATGTATCAAAGCAGATGTCTGTGTGTGTTACTTGAAATATTCTCTCTATCATAGATAAAGAGAGATGAATGGCGAGAATTTTATTTAATAAGAGAGAAAGAGAGAGCGAGCGGGGAGAAGATATATAATATGGATAGAGAGGGAGGGGTAGATTATTATTATTAGCACCACGTCTTACTACCCGTTCGGGTTATACGCACGTTATGCTAATGTGTAATGGTAGGGTGATTGTGAGATGAAATGAAGGACCTACAGTTTAACGTGGAATCCGAACCACGGTGGAGGCCTGAGCATTCCCCACATTCACAAGTTGTGGGGAGGGGTAGAGAAGAAGGAGATAGAGAAGGTATCAATATTAGTGATAGCCATTGAATTAATACACGGAAGTGACTTTTTAACGATTTCCCATCCGCTTCGGTGGCAGCTTGCTTTAAGACGGTACTTTCACAATAAAATATACTGCCGGGGACATCTTGGTCCAATCCTGGTCAAGTATAGTGAGGATGGTTTTTCCTTAAATGGTTTTTCACTCTCTCTCTCTCTCCACGCAAATGCATATTCACTTTCTCTAAATTCAACCTTCCTTATCCTTAACCCATTAGCGTGACTAGCGCATACATGTAGCCTATAACCCGAATGGGTAGTTAGATGCAGTGGTAAAAAAAAATATATTACTAAGCATATGTATTTGTTTGTTTGGTAGATGTATACCTCTGTAACTTTTGTAGTTTAGTGAAAGCTTATAATTAAGACAACATATTTTTTTTTTCAACTGTGGGTTGCTTAGTCGAGACACACTGGAATTACCAAAGAAGAAATACATGTGTCAATATTTGAGAGTATAAACATGGATTTGTTATAATTAAATAACAAACGTATTAATGTATGAATCAACCGTACATGATTATATCTCTCCACTCTTTGAAGTAATTGTATGGTCTAGGTACAGGTATATTCTATAATTTACGATTACATACCTACTATAAACAATAAAAATGGTGACCTGGCGGTCTAGGGGTAAGGTGTCAGACTTCTATGCTGGCGGCCGGGGTTCAAATCTCGGTCCCGGCAAAGATTTATCTGATTACCAAACCCTTCCTTCACCTCTGACAAGACATCTTGTGAATGTGGGGAATGCCAGGCCTCCACCGTGGTTCGGATTCCACGTTAAACTGTAGGTCCTTCATTTCATCTCACAATCACCCTACCATTACACATTAGCGTAAGTGCGTATAACCCGAATGGGTAGTAAGACGCGGTGCTAATAATAATAATAATAAACAATAATAATAAATAATAATTGCTAGCAATTATGTGTGTGCTATTTTTTTAAGGCTGTCTACTATTCAAGAAAAATGTCCTAGCTACTTATCAAGTAACCGGGAACTCTCCCTTGTCTTCTCTGAATTATGGGGTGATGTTACGTTTCAAGATGGTCGTCACACCTACTTCCACAGACTGTCCAAAGGGAACCCACAGCACGCTGAATTACAGGTCCTAAGTTATCTTTCTGAACTGCAGGATGGACATAGACCAAGGTAGGGTTGCCAGACGAAGATGGGATGTTAAGTGTCTAACTCTAGTTCGATTGTTATTGGTCGGGTCCTTTCCAAATTATGGTTTACTACGAGTATAATATCTCCAGGAGAATGGTGCTATCATTAAAAAAAAAAAGCCTCTTTATCCTGTTCTAAAGAAATATTAAGCCACTTATACAGGAAAATACAGTTTTATTGAACACAAACAATAAATTTTATGTTTTTTTAAATGTTGTATTAAAGATTCACAGCCCTGCATTTAAGTGTACGGGGCTATATTGTTACGCAGGTCAGTTCATCTGTATATGAACGTCTCTCCATGCAGGAACTGCGCCGATGCCGTAGTGAGATTCCACAGAAGTAACGGTGACATCTCATTAACCATAACTTTCTCGTCCTTGTACGCGCACCACGGGGAGAACCACAGGCAGGGGTTGCAGGCGTTGGCTGAGTCAGGAATACAACTGGCCGTGTTCAACGAAAATCAATGGGAGGCGTTAGCTCACTGTATACAGGTAATTAATCCAGTTGGTCGTGTTGGATGATGACCAATGGGAGGCGTTAGTTCCCCGCATCTAGGTAAGGAATCCAACCGGTCGTTTTCATGCGTAAAAGTAATAGTAATGAACAAAGAATAATAGTTTAAGCAAGGGAGATCAATTATCTTGATTCTCCTACAATGGTGGATCTAGGGTCCGTTGTCGAGGGAGATGATTGGATTTATATGGCTCCCTTAAGTATAAATTTAATACTTTCAATTAATTAAGGTTTTTATTTATAATAATAAAAATATTGATAGCTTATGGACATAATTTTAATTGATAATTATAATTATAATAATAAAGAAATTTATAAAAAAAAACACAATTTTGACTAACAAATTTCTAATTTAATAAATAAACATAAAAGGTCACCGTCACAATAAAGTTAATAAATATGTACAGTACATTAACCTAAAATGTTGTGGCAAGTATTAATAGAAAAATTAGCTATTTAATTTAATAAAAATAATAATTGATTATCCTACTGAACTTACTGGAGGGTAAAGCCCTTAAGCTACTTACTTTTCTGCGCATTAGAGTTAAGTAGAAAGATTTATTGGCTAGGTTATGTAGGAGATAGGACGGGAGGTATTAGTCATTTCATACAACATTAAGGCATTGTTTCCAATATTTTTTATAATTTTATATGAGGGAGGGGGAGGGGGGGCAGGATGATCACCTCTCCTGGATCTGTCATTGTTCTCCTAACCCCTAGTGGGTAGGTGGTCTCAAGAGTTGACGTGATTGCTCGAATTCGGTTAGCCCTGTCTGATATCGTTTAAGATAAGATTTCTAACTCATGCTTGGGAAGGCTGTAGATAGACCTAAGTGTTGTATTTAATTGATCTGTCATTATTTAATTTTAATGTTGATATTATAACGGTAGTAGTATAACCAGAGCCCTGCGTTTGTGGAGATCGCGATAATTCGCGAATGTTAGATATGGCATTTTTTCTTTCAGATGTTCACATTTCAGGTTACCCTGATTGCAAATATATGCTCAGAATTGTCGCGATAATTCGCGAAATCGGCATTTTAGCGCGATATTCGCGATTTTAAACGATGTCCGTGATAATCGCGATTTAGTCGCGATTTTCGGCATTCGCGCTAATATTTTGGGATATTGAAAAATAAATTTTTGTGTAATATTTTGTCTTTGTGACTTGTACATACTTTTCCCGGACCAGCTGCCGCTAAATCTTACTTTTGTAATAAGTTGACAGCACATTTTTTTGCGGACTAGTGTTTTATTTACCGTTATGTCCAAACAAAATGTAATTTTTTGTTTTCGCTTCAATATGTTTAGTTTACCTGTGTCAAACATTGTCCTGGAAGTCTAGTTTTAACCCAACAAAGTCACCTTAATCACGAAAGTTTGGTAAAAGCCACTTTTTTTTAACGCTTTTGTCTTAATTCGATAATTTTGTCGCAAAAATAAGATTTTTGTAATTCACCGCTTATTCACCGCTTTTGGGAAACTTAAAAACGAAATTGGGCTTTTTTATTCACCATAAAAGCAGGGCTCTGAGTATAACTATAATACACCTATACACTGATTTTTGTAGGAAGTTTGTTCCGAAAGGTCTTTTTCCCTATCAGAATCCTAATTTATGGTAATGTGACCATATTTGGTCCCCACGCCAAATTCCGTACCATCTTCATTCTCAGCCGGTATGATCCGCATTCTAGCGACTTTTTGTAAACCTACTGCTGGTAGATTATGCTAGTAACCTGTGAAAACTACAAGCGTTAAAATCGTCATACAAACAATTATATTTTTAGTGGAACGGCGAGTTTTGCTAGTGTTCTTTAACATACTTCAAATTCCATGCGAGGTAAGTAACTTAAGCATCCTAAAAGTGCATATTTTAGAATATGATGACTATTTCTAAGCATTATATTTGTCGGTAGTTCTAGCCTCATATGATTCAGTAGAAAGGTTTCCATTTTGAAATTTAATATGTATTCTTAATATGGTATCCTACAGACACACACACACACACACACACACACACACACATATATATATACACTTTTTGAACACTAGCATCAAAAAAATCTAACCCGAGATGTTGATGGATGTCGACGTTTCATGACCCCACGAACCCTAAAAAATGTTTTTTGCAATGGCGAAAATAGAAAAAAATTGATTTTTTCAAAATCGGTTCTAACGGTTTTGATTAAAATTCTTAACTAGATGTTGATTAAGATTATAAACAAAATTGCTATTTTCTTTTTCCTAAGACATTGACTTTTAGGGTACTTTACAAAAGTGAAAATTTCCCTATCTCCGCAACTATTTGAGATACTAAATAACTTATAATTGCAAAATAGTTGTACGGTTAAAAATAAAAAAACTCTTATTTGAAATATATCTTTATGAAACCAATAATTTCTCAGAAACTGGCAAATATATTAATACAATTTTGTAAGCCTTAGTTGTACAGAAATACTACTTACGTCTTATTAGCTAAATGCCATAGAGTAAGTAGATAAATAAATCACTCAAAAAATGTATATTCTTTTTCCTTTAACCTCTTAGGGGAGATAGTTGTACAGCAATAATCCATCTGTATCATTTTAGAATCAATACTATATGTTTACCTTTTTTATTGGTCTAAATTTATAAATAAGGAAATGAATAATAATGCGATAACCATAAAATGTGCAACCCCTAATAAAATGTCGAAAATTTTAATTGGAATTCGAAATTTTAATATGAAGTATTGACCCTCGTGGACCCTTTATATATATATATATATATATATATATATTGTTGGTACAAATATTATATTGAGGTCGTTAATTCTTTAAAAAGAAAATCATAAAATTTAAATCCGGAAGTAAAAAAATGTTTAACGTCAGTATAACACAATTTTTGGTCTTGTTTGCTAATGTATATTATTTTGTTTCGCATATATTATGAGTTGTGAGTAAATATCTCAATTATTAAACAATGGCGCTAGAAAGTCCGTGTGGAGTTTCATGCCATTTATTTATTAAGTAACCATACAGCCAACAATTAGTTGTATATGTTGCATAAAAGTTTAAAATGGGAATAAACATGTTTAATCCATAGGAATCACTGCAGTGGCTCACCCAGAAATTTACGTTGGGGAAAGGGGGTGGGGTCATACAATTAATTGAAGATGTTATTTTCAAACTTGTTCGGATTGGAAATTTTAGGGGTAATTTTTATGTGGATTGTGTTTAACCTTTATAATATCAAATGGTAAAGATGGTCATAAAATATAGCTTAGGCATTCAACATTTATTCAGTGCTATATCATGTTAGTACTTACTATACTTTAAGCTAAATGAAATTATGTGTGATCTTGAAAAATAAAGGGATGAAGGTTAACTACTCGCTTCCCCTCTGCCTAAGTAAGTCTGGATCTCAGACAATAATATCAAAACTTGGTTGCTTACAGAATGAAGAAATATTATCTCAAGAAAGAACTAATGACATTGTTCCAGTGGTGATGCGAGCTTCGAAGAAAAGACAAAATACTGATAGCCTACAGCCTTCACAATGGAAACGTAAACGTTGAATGGTTCTAAGATACAAGAACCATCGATAGTTTCACCCCACATTGTATACATACACACATTTATTTTGTTAGTCATATTTTACGTGAACGTTTATCTTCCAAGGTAGGAGCCTCACTTTGATCTGGTGCACTTTGTTAGTAATAAAAAAAAATTATATCATCAAATATTTTACAATATAATATTGATACAAAATATCCAACATAAATACCATACTACACGAATTTACCATTTTAATTCAAATGCATAGAATTCAAATGGTTAGGCCTAAGTTTTGTTTACTGTTATTATTGTTAACCTTAGACTTCATGTGTAGGCTTTTCTAAACTTATATAATTCACTGATGCTAATTATAAAAAAAAGGTCATAAATACAACCTTTACATAAATTTTATAGCTCATTAAATTGAATATATATATATATATATATATATATAGAGAGAGAGAGAGAGAGAGCATTACATTTTATATACATTTATTATAATAATAATAATAATAATAATAATAATAATATATTTAATGCTCACTGTGATTTATTTGTAGGTCTAGTGTCGCTCTTTAATATAAAACTAAGGAATGCGTGGTTTCCTGAGCCTGGATAAGTGTTCTAATATATCAGGCACTCCCTTTGTATTATACATTCATTTTTATATACCAAATATATTAGCTTACTATAAAAGTATTATTGTGACGGTCTTCTCTCAAAATATATATTATTCTTGATTAAACAAGACTTACCAGTAGGTGTGAGGGACGTTGGAGCCAACCAGGCAGGTTACCCTCGACCACCCAAATATATAAATTTACAGCAGAAAGAATTGCCCAAGGCACAACACACATGCATTAAGGCCAATGTGTTGTTGATTGGTTTTAATTGTTTTATGGATTCAATCCTTTTTAGCAAAGGTAAGAATAATGCAGCTTAATATTGGAAGGAGACTATTTTTTACCATGTGTTCTTTGTTTACCGTGTTTGGTAGCAATCTTACCTTGACGGAATATACTACGACCCTATCTTATAAGCTACGACATAGTGAAACAATGCATAGTAAGCTTGATAACCTTTCATGCCGGCACTAAACCAATCGGAATGACACGAGCACGCATTCTCCCCACGGTTCCTTCCTCTACCCCCGCCCACACAGGCGCCCCGCGACGCACAGGAAGAAAATAATTCTTCTCTAGAAACCTCGAGGCTTCCGGCACGGAAATTATACAAGGTGGGTTCCGCCGTACCTGTAGTGGGCGATACAACATTTGATTTTGGAAATTTCTTCTCAGCGGTGGGGTTCGGAGTGGCGCGCCTTTGTGGGCGACAAGCTTAATTCACTTTAATCTGAAATCGCCATTAATATCTAACCAAAATCCCCAAACAAAATAAACTTGAAGATTTTAATATACTTTTATGAACTTTATAAACTTTAGCAATAGTATTCTAGAATTGAAAAATTACACTTGGACACGGGAATCAAACTCGGGACCTTGGGCTTGGTACACTAATGCTATAACCACTAAGCTATCCAGAAATCATCCCGTGTGCACGGTCATTCTTCACCTATATTTTAAAGCAGAGTCTATGATGGACGTGTGGAAATCATCGGCTACAAATGTATGATCAATTAAGATCACAAGCTATCAGATAACGCAGCCACCATTAACTCGTTTGTTGACTTTTTGCTATTCAATCCATCATGATATGCGAATTCGTACAGTTGCTATTATACTATTAGCAACAAAAAGTCAACTACCTAGTCCAAGGTGGCTGCGTTATCTCATAGCTCATGATCTTAATTGATCATACATTTTGTAGCCAAAGATTTCTCACATTCATCACAGACTTTACCTTAAAATACAAGTGGGGAATCACCATGAGCACTGGACGATTCCTGGTTAGCTCATTGGTTAAAGGAATTTGCGTACTATAAAAATGGTCGCATGTTCTATTCCCGTGTCTAGGTGTCATTCTAAAATTAAAGAATAACATATTTAATTTTGGCTATAACCGTAATTAATCAATATAATAGCTTAGCTACAAACACACAAACATACAACCTTAAGCCCCGTTCCCACGGCGCGTGTTTGGATGGATTCGGCTCATAGATTGCATTATCACAGGTCGTGGTGGGACCGATAGATGCGCGTTGGCTTGGTACAACTCGGGCGTTCCCATGAATTGTCGATAAATACTTGGAGTATCAAAGGCCTGTGGTTGCGTCTGATGACAAGCTAGTTGTGGCTCGGGTACCGTACCACATCCACAGACAAGAGTAGAACAAACCACGCGTCGTGGGAAAGGTTAGGCTCGTAAATATACAAACCACGAGCCGTTCGCGACTTGCCATACAACAGGTCATGGGAACAAGGATTTACACACTCACTCACATACACATACACATAAAAACAGACACTCTTACACACAACCTCTCACATACACTAATAAACAGACACTCTTGCAAACAAACTCTAACATACACTAATAAACAGACACTCTTGCAAACAACCTCTCACATACACTAATAAACAGACACTCTTGCATACAACCTCTCACATACACATAATAAACAGACATTCTTGCAATCACACTCTCACATACACTAATAAACAGACACTCTTGCAAACAACCTCTCTCATACACTAATAAACGGACACTCTTCACACACCCTCTCACATACACTAATAAACAGACACTCTTCACACACCCTCTCACATACACTAATAAACAGACACTCTTGCAAACAACCTCTCACATACACTAATAAACAGACACTTGCATACAACCTCTCACATACACTAATAAACAGACACTCTTACAAACAACCTCTCACATACACTAATAAACAGACACTCTTCACACAACCTCTATACAAACACTAATAAACAGACACTCTTATAAACAACCTCTCACATACACTAATAAACAGACACACTTCACACCACCTCTCACATACACTAATAAACAGACTCTTGCACACAACCTCTCACATACACTAATAAACAGACCCTCTTACAAACAACCTCTCACATACACTAATAAACATACACTCTTCACACAACCTCTCACATACACTAATAAACAGACACTCTTGCACACAACCTCTCACATACACTAATAAACAGACACTCTTACAAACAACCTCTCACATACACTAATAAACAGACACTCTTAACACCACCTCTCACATACACTATTAAACAGACACTCTTCACACAACCTCTCACATACACTAATAAACAGACACTCTTACAAACAACCTCTCACATACACTAATAAACAGACACTCTTACAAACAACCTCTCACATACACTAATAAACAGACACTCTTCACACACCCTCTCACATACACTAATAAACAGACACTCTTGCACACCCTCTCAGATGTACACAAAAGAGTTATTCTATGTGTAATCACATACTTTTATATTAAATGGTTGCTTGACCATCTAGCTATTTTTTATATTCCTACAATAGGTGGCCTTGTTAGTGACATGCTCAAAACTATGTTTTTTTATCTGCTTCCATTTTGGATTTGCACACATTTTTCTTCATCATGGCGTGCAAAAACGAGCCTTTGCAAAAGTTTAACAAAATACCTTTGGCAGCTGAGACTTTAATGGGCTTAAATTTAGCCATCACAATGAACGATTATGCCAACTCTAAAGGTCTGTAAAATCAAAAGAGCTTGAACCCCCAGGATATATTTTTTCTTAAAATAACTATGACTGGAAGGGTTTGCAGCAAAGATGAAAATAATCCTGCGTTTTAAGCCTTTCCGGCAGATGTATAGGCGGCGCGAAATAAGAACATTTTCAAAATTTGTCAAATTCTAGGTCAAAAATATCGAAATAAAGACTTACAAAATTTTTGAAATTTTTGCCATGGATATTAATTCAGTGGCTTTCGTTTTGTGGTTCACATTGATGTTCACCTGACAGGCTGTAAAATATCTCTAAAAATTACAATGTGAAAACATAAGATAATAGGCTTAAATGGCCTTATTAGATTTTTTTTATAATAGATGAACTATTAATATTTTGTTTTGAAAAGTTAAGCTAAATGTGTTTCTTTCCTTTATCACAGTAGAACGTTTCTTTAAAAAAAAGTTTATAAAATTGTATTCAATTTACTATTATCTAGGATATAGGACTCAAATAAACTTTTGTAATCCCTAAGCTCCAAACTAGAGGGATTCAATACATAAATATAAACAAAACCTACAGTTAAAGAAAAATAAAATAGAATATAGAGGAGCGCGTAGAGTGAATATCCTAAAATTGTGAGTTAAAAATGCTGGACATTTAGCATGTCCCCAGCGCACGCAACTCACTCTGGTAGTAGCGGGAAACTACGGTCCACCTTCACAGGTTGCCTAACATATTAATATATAAAAAGGTTGAAGGCTAATCCCTCGCACCTTTTCTAGACATAGGGATAATATGGCGTAATTATGTAATAGAATAAATTCAAGTCTTAGAATCTTTTAGATTTAATTTATGCCAAACTTTATTAAATAATAAGCATATTATTTGAAGAGCATTTAATAATTCAGTTATATATATATATATAAAATAGTCGTGAGTGAGCAAGCATTCTCAACATAAATATATACTATCCAATAAAAACATTGTTCCATAAATATTTACTCTTTTCCTTCTAATCATTACGTTATTTATTATGTACCCTAAACATATTACGTAAATACAAATATTGATGCATAACATTAATTTAATATGATCATACGTCTTACAGTAAATGATCTCTCCTAACTAACACATTTTTGAACTTGTTGCGAAAATGCCACATGTTACTAAAAGTTTTAGTTCCATCAAAAATACCTAATGTCAATACCATTTAACTTTAACGCTAATAACCTACTAGCATAACTCAAAATAGCCTTCGCCTATGTCCTAAACAAGGATTATAGTACTATTATAAATATCGAGGATATTTCCTAACATTACCCCTTTAAGTTTTTTTTTTTACTATTTTGGCACAAAATAGATATTAACAACACTATCCTAAAAATAACAATCGAGAAACTAGTAAAAAAAATATAAAGTTAAGTTGATATATATAATAATCTAGTGCAATACTCCATTCTACTAATATTGAAAATCTCGGCACCATATTTCAAACACTTTCCCACCTTAATGTTTACCAAACCCAAAATGCCACATTTGCAATTGAGACGAAATAAAGTTAATTTTGAAATGTTTGACTTTCAATCATTATGGATAATATTGAAAAGTTCTGATCTAACAACACTCTCAAATTTTCATATTTACTACACTCATCTAACCTAAATACTACTGAGAAACAAATAAAGTTAATTGGTTGAGTATAAAGTTCGCGCATAATGCCTAATATCAATAACACAGAAAATGTCTGACTTTACAATACTCTCATTATAAAGTAAATCAAAGACGAAGATTTACGCAAATACTTTATAATTAAATTTGATAAAAAGATCTAAAAAGAATTTTGACTAGTTCCCATAATTTACATTTAAACCGAAATTGGATTTTATTCTTACATTAACGTAATATGTCCGTTACGCCGACGCTTAGTCCTACATGGTCGCAGCCAAGTCCAAGAGTGACGTCTTCCTCGACGGATGGTCTTTTATATGGCACACTCATCGAACAGGATAGGCACAAAGGAAGGGGGCGCGCCGGCAGAAGAACATTCTATATTATTCTGGCAAAGCCTGGCAGTTACCATCTTCTTCTCGTTTCTTGAAGTTGGGCGGATTGATCATGGTAGTGGTGGTGCCGGTCTCTAGTGGCGAGATGCGGAACTTGGCTCAGTCTTGGCAGTTGTTCGCTTGTGGTTTGTGTAGTCGGATGTTTGTTGCGCGAGGTGCTCGGCAAGATTAGTGGTATTGGGTAAGTGATGTTTATACTTGACTGTCCCCATTCTGTTGACTTGGAGCAATAATTGCTACACTTTTACCATTTTCATTTATAATAGAAACTATTTTATGCTTCAATAAATACCTTTGCGCTTTTGTTAATTAACGTTCATTTATAATATAGCCTATTTCTTCCAATATGCTTAGTGATTGTTCTGTGTTTTTCTGTAACTGAGCAAGGCAGACGGAAGGAGCGTGCTCTAACAGGCATAGTCATGCATGACGTAGGTTCTTGCAAGTTGTGACAAACTAAACAAGAGTTGCAGCCATCTAATCAGTGTGTTGTGAACATCAAGAGTTAATATGTGCATAGAAAATGATTAAAACAACTTTTTTATGGAAAGAAATGGGTCACCGCATGAATTTCCAAACAAGTGTTGGTATTTGTCAACAAACTTTTTTTTAATGATATGTACAGGACCCACAAATTATATTTATTTCTTCAAGTCTAATTCTTTTCCTCACAAGAAAAAATTCTGAATAAGTTTTATCTGATGATGATTTAGTGATTGACTGTGGATAAGAATCATTTCGACAACTTTCACCAACATGACCTACAGAGCACTCCATGATTATTCTGATAGTTGTTTTTTAAACCTATTAAATCTAGGAGGTATTTACAACGCACGATTCAGGGTAGATATCGTAGCTTGTATTATTCCACTTTGGCATATACTATAACTAAGAAATTATCATAGTATAGTCCATAAATATAAAACTACTACTATTCAGAATAAACGAAGAATATATTGTGTTTATCCTGAAGAGTATAAGCCTAAATATTGATTTAATTTTTTTAACTTCTCATATCAAGAGAAAATAGGCTATTGTAATCACGGGGGAAAAAAATCAATCTCATGATAATGATGAAACATTACGTTTTAGGTGAACTCTGACCTAAAATGTGGATTTTACGATGTCTGTCCCTGGTCACGGATTGAAAACAGATGGATTTTTTTCAAACTTTATATTTATATTTTATAGAGCTTATTTTTATTTAGACCACAGACAACGAAAACATTGTATGCGTACTAGTACTCAAATTTATGGTTGCTTACTGATGAGCAGGGCCCAGATTTTAGTGACATGTTATCTTTTTTTGGCTCATCATATACAAAGCTCATAAATCCATAAACTCTGTTCATGATCCCCCTAGTTGTAGAAATATATATTTATAGGTTATTTTTTGTCATTTTAGAATTTAAGATAATATTTTCTAAGTTTTAGTGATTTTAAGAATTTTTAGGCATTTTTTAAGTCATATTAAGGCAAACATGTTGAATAAGTATACATTTTTAAAAATAATATCAATATTTTATAAATACATACATGATCAAACACCGATATTTTTAACACAGTTGTCGGGATAAGAAGGTACGTTACTGATAACTGATTTTTCAAAAATGTAATCATCTTCAAAATGGCTCCGATGATTTTGTACAAAATGAGTAACCTATCTGGTAATTTTTTTTAAATATAAATAATTTTATATCTTTGTTTTTCATATAAACGTTCATCTAATAGTCGTTAACTGATGACTGACTTTTGAAAAAAATTATATCTACTTTCTCATATTCAGAGAAAGTATCGTAATCGTGAACACTTTTTGCCTCAAAATTGTGATGAATCTTTAAGTTTTATGTGTTTAAACCCAAAAAAGTGAATGTTATCATTTATTTCTGTCCCCATGATTGTCTATATATAGGCCCTTTGTGTCTATTTGTCCCTGGTCACGGATTAAAAAGAGTTTTGTGAATTTTGTTCTAGTTTTTGGGTAAAAATTTGTTAAAGGGTAATTTACTGTTAAATGATTTTAGAAAACTCAAAATATTTTGAAAATTGATATAACGATTTTGTTTAAAATGCTTAAAATGACAAATAATACTGTATTCATGTTTTTTGGAGGAATATTCATTTAAATATAGTTAAATGATGAATGTATTTTAAAAATTTGAATACTTAAAAAATGGCTCTATCAATTTATTTCAAAATGGGTATATGTTAAGTTTTTACATTATTAATAACTATTATAAACTATACATTTGTTTTTATAAAAAAATATTCTTATAACAGTTTACTGATAAGTGATTTTTGTAAAATTTTAATATAAAAATAAATATAATAATTTTATTCAAAATTGGTATCGGGGATTACTTTAGATGATAAATAGTAATGTATCATTATTTATCTAAAATAAATTTATTTAATAGTAGTTTACTTACGACAAACTATAGAAAATTTGAAATTTCTCGAAACTTGTCTTGAATATTGAGTTTGGAATAGTTTTTCATGATAAATAAGTTTAAGTTTTTATTTTTACATGTTAAAAAAAGTTTTAAGGTAGTTAACAGATAACTTATTTTTGAAAATTTTAAATTTGTTAAAAATATTTGAACAGTTTAGTTTAAAATTGATACATAAGGAGTGTTTATAGTGATTAACAAAATTATGTGCTTTTTTAGGAATTCTTTGAAGCTAAATCACACAATATGGGAAAGTTTGTGAGAATGTGGCGTACCATTTACTGTCTTTAATAAAAGCCCTACCATATAAACTACACTATTGTGGAACCAAGAAAGATAAGATTGCTCACCTTTTATCATTCTTGATAGACGAAGGAAACATGAAATTTAGTAATAATAATGATCTTACAATTCCCTTACCTCTAATTATAACATTTAAATTTTATATATATCTCCTAAATAATTGGTTTTATTGCTAAGAACCTGCTTATCCCACAGATAGTGTTAAACTTAAGAAGGCAATACAACTTGAACCGGGCGTCGTATTATTATGTGGCTTTTTGTGCTCTACATTAAAATCTAGATAACTTATATAAGTGCAAACCTTTTACCACATTTTAAACTAGGGCTATACAACCAAATTAAAAACTATATTTATTAATGAAATTAAATAAAAACTATTTTCACTATCCCAATTCAAATATTTACAAAATAGGAGTATTAAAAACCACATTTTGATGCGATTCCCGGTTAAAGATTAAATGTGTATCTAATTTCCCGGTTAATCGGTAGTAAGATGGGTTCCGCCTTCATTAGCGCTGAAAATGGAGGTAACAGGGGGTACATTGACCCTCATATTCTCGTACAGGGGGAAGTAGAGTGTCCAGCGAAAAGGAATAGTTGTACACACACCCTTATGTGTTTTTTACTCTTAACTTAACCCGGATAGTCAGTTTTCCCCCCTCCTCTATTTCCCCCCTTGACAAAAAAAAAGTCTAGTGCCAATGTGGCGTAATATTATCCTCGCACCACGGTATTTCTTACGAGAATGACAGTTTTTTTCAAAACTACTATAACAATACTCAATTATTTTAGAAATTTCAGTTAAAAACCTCTTAAAATTGACTTTATTTGTTCATGGAAAGCTATATCTATATCTTGATTTTTGTTGCAAGAAAAGTTTAGAGAATTCAATAAACATTTCTTTACGGCCAAAATTACTATATTATTTGTGTTATTTTATGGGTATTAACAATATCTATCAAAAGTGACAGCTTCATACATATATTATCACGTGTCTGGGCTACATTACTCATAGCCCAGTTTGCGCAGAGATTAGCAATGTACTAATGTACCGTTGCCCAGGCAACACCCAAATGTAGTAATCGTACATTCTTTCAGTGGAGGCTCTTTCCGTGTCCCGATGAGATGGTGTTGAGGATAGTGAGTATGAGAGTGTGGAACCAGTGGAAACACTTAAACCTAACTTAAACCTAACTAACCAAACCCTGGTGAACGTAGGGATAATTCCCCTTTCATCAAAATTACTCATCGTACCAGCTGGTTACTGAACTTGGGACCCCTAGGTTTGTAGCCAGGTGTACTGACCACTACATCACAGGGGCCGGTTACATCTTCAGATAAAATCACTTGATGTATGAACATATTAAAATTGTTTTAGTTACTTTAGTAGCTAACAGATACTGTTCTTTCTACCTAAATCGGGGTATATGTTTCTAAGAAGCACACTCGGATCTCAGAACTGTGACATTTCAGTTGAAACGCCATTTAAAATGATACAATTTCACCTTTCCATTAATTTTTGTAAATGTATAGTTTTTAGTTCTATAGGAACAGGTTGATACCTTTCTCCTCTATTTTTGCGTGAGTTATAATTTTAAATAACAAACCACTTGTTAAATAGCGTGAGATTTGTGGACGTCTGAAACGCCTCTCAGCGGCTCGGGAAACAGTCTTCGCACTGTACATACCAACAATAGTTGAAAGGTTCCGTATATTGCTAATGTCGAGCAAGGACGATCCAGGTCAGTGCACTGGCTCTTTTTTACCTGCCGCCCTGGTGCTTCAAAAGATAAAATATGATACATCGTACAGCATGAATTATTTAATCTATGAAATTCAGATCAGGGGGAAGAGTAAAAAAGAAAGTATAAAAGTAGCAGAAAATGGGACATTCAATGGCGTGAAAATTACTGAGAAGACGCGACAACAATCTTTAAATCGGTTGCAATAATAATAATAATTGAGCAGTATTATGGAACATTTAAGAGCTAGATTTTTCACAACCATTTCAAGACGTGGAATTAATGAGAGTAACGTTTGCGAAGAAGAACATTCCAAAATTTTGAAGGGATTTGAAATAGTGACTTCAGACTTGTGGTCGAGTAATATGGAAGTGAGATAGAGCAAGTAATCCATAAGCAGCCTTTGTAGTCACTTCAGAATATATTTAATTAAAAAAAAATGTTTTTCTGGACTACGTTGACTGTTGAGGAAGACATATTTTGGAATCTCTTAAATCTCTAGCAAACTGCTTAAAATCAATTCCTTGTATTTCTGCCGAGTGTAATTTTAGTGTAGTTAAATTAATAGATACTCCATTATGCTGTTTATAAGCCATGTCGTATCTTTGATATTCATCAAGCTAAATGGACAAAATTTGAGGAAAAGGGATCTACTATCATAAGTTCAGACCTGGTTGCTGCATCATCAGTCAGCTGTGAGGACAAAATCGCATCATGTCAATGACGAAGCTGTTCCTGAGCATAGTGTAACCTAATTAATTCATTGCTCTAAGATTGGCCATAAAATTATTAAATTCAGCTACATTACCATTACTTAATTAGATATAGTGTCTGTATCTAAATAACATTTAAAAAAATTATAAATGTTAAACGTTAAAATCCCAAATCAGTTTTATACTTAGAATGTTTAGATATAGAGTTACTTTAAATAAAGGAATGACCCCCCAGGTCTTTAGGACTACACCATTGGTTAGAAACTAAATACTTTTTTAGCTAAGGAGTAGGCCTACTGAATATAATTAGTTGTGTTCGTGCTGTAAAATAAATCTGGAGGATAGGTAGTTTTAAAATGATTTAATGTACTTAAAAAAATGCACGTCTCATAAAAATAAAGCTTTATTATACAAAACTTCAATAAATTATAAATAAATTAAATATAAATATAATACCATAATAAGGAAGCGTAATACCTTAAATAATGACTAAAAGTGTCAGTTCATTTAAATTAAAATACAAACTTCTGGTACTAAGCTAATAATTGTTTTGGAGATATGAGTTAAGATTTGCTAAGCTGTTTAGATAATATATAACATTTAAATAGATTTACATAATTTGTCTAATACAAACTTTAACAAACAGCTGTAGATCTTATTCAAACAAAATACTTATCAATTTATATGCATGATTAATTATTATTCCTGTTATTAGCTTTTTCATTTAAAAGTTTAATTTTGACCCCAAAACATTATTTTTTCTATTTTTTTCCCAAAGTTTTAATTGCATTAATAATATATTTAACTGTACTAAAGATGTTTCCACCTTAAGGCATGATATAGTTCTAAATAATTAATGAAAACTCTCAATTAAACCATTTAAAACATATCTCCAAATTATTTCGGCTCTTCTGTAATATCTTACAAAACATTTACTTTCTTCGTTTCCATGATGTTTATAATGGTACAAATTTCTTTCAAATATAAAGTTAAAAACTACCTGTATTTAATCTCAGTGTTGATTAAAAATATACTTTAAAATCCAACAGAAATAACAATACACTGTTCAATGAAATATGTTATGATGGTTTGTATTTAAAATTTAAAGAGTCTAAATAATGTTTATAGGTTTGTGAATCAATTTAAGTATTGTATAATGTAAAAAGACAAATTTAGACTGGCTAATGACTTATGTTATTGAGCATTTCTTTTTAAAAATAGTAAAATTTAGATCCATCTTTAGAGGATGGACCTTTTAATACAAAAAAATGTTATTTCTGATATGGTATTTTATTAAATATATATATATATATCAACATATATTTATCAACATATATATATTTATCAACATATATATTTATCAACATATATTTATATTTATCAACATATATTTATATTTATCAACATATATTTATATTTATCAATATATATATATTTATCAACATATATATTTACCAACATATATTTATATTTATCAATACATATATTTATCAACATATATATATATATATATATATTTATCAACATATATTTATATTTATCAACATATATTTATATTTATCAATATATATATATATTTATCAACATATATATATATATTTATCAACATATATATTATTACAACACGAAAAGTACTTGAATTAAATTTATTTGAAAGCACCTTTTGATGAACAGAACAGCCGTTTTCTTGGCCTTCCTTAATAATCATTGGTTCACGGTAATTTTTTTTTCTTCTGATTGTACAAAAACTACTAAAACAGTTCAACTTTCATTCATCTACATCCCAAATATGTTTGGACATTTTGAAAACTTGGCTTAAATAATTTGTCAAAACTTATTTGCAAAGCTGATAAATGGTTTTCAACTAAATTTCCAACTAATAGAATACACAAAAGTTACCGTTTACAGTCAATTCCAATAATTCAAATTACACTTTATATAAAATACTAGTATATTTTATTGGGGGGGGGAGGAATCTTCAAAATATCACATTTATAATATGGTGTGAACATAATATCAATAAATATATATTAGGAGCTTACACAGCATATGTATCCAAACATTGGATTATATGACGTAGCAACCTATACATATCCAAATATTGGATATTAAGGGCTAACTAAGTTTACATATCATAATCAAACATTATGTGAGTTACAAACAATTTATACGTATCCAAACATTGGATATTGGGTCTAACAGTATATTATAATACAACGCCAAACATTGGCTACTAAGATCTAACTGTTTACTTATCCAAATATGGGATATCAGATTTTAACAATACTACATACACATGGTCTATTAGAACCTAAAAATGTACAAATATTCAAACATTGTATAAAGATACCCATAATTAAAATTAATAATAAATATTAAAACATTTTAAATTTAAAGTTAGATAGTTTTTAATGTATTAATATAAAATAAATAAATAAATGTTTGACTTAATTGTTTTTCTTAAAACAGAGTCTATTTGGTAAACTTGTAAAGTCTATGAGATTTATGTCATCTTTTTATAAATAATTTGTTTATGTTCTTCTCTATTGTAAAAGTAAGAAATAATATAATGTTTTGAAATAATTCAAATCATCAATAGATTCAAATTGGTCAATTTTTATGATTTAAAATCGAACACACAGTGATTGAAAGCAAATAAAATTTATTACGAGAGAATAATATTACTTGCTGAAGATCACTATCCTTGAGTAGATTTATATGAGAGGATGATGGTCATTTTAAACTTTCCGTGCTCTTAATCCAGTTCCGTGGCTCATAGATACACCAAGATCATCACTGCAACAATGACACAAATAACAATACTATAAAACATATTTTATTGTTATTAAAACAAAACAGTATATATAAAGCACAAGAGTAATGTAGTATTGTATTATTTTTATAAGATACCCTCCGAAACTATATTTCATGTTATTGTTTTACAAGTGGGCTCAATAAGGTTTGAAACCCTAATATTACTATTGTAAACCCTTATTACTAGGCTTACTTCTGCACAACGTATAAAAGAATTCATTATGTCTCGGCCGAGATTCAAATAAGCCTTCATTCTTGTTTCGAAACTAGATTTTTAATTTATTGTTTGAATTATGCAAAAATCAATGCAATTCATATATATGTATAAATATACATATATATATGTCCCATTATTGGTATCTTATAATTATTTATAGTGATTGAAATTTTAGAAAAATCAAAACAATTCTATAATAGTCTTAATTTGCAAACATGTTTTGTCATTAATCGCAAGTGATAAAAATTGGCTTCACTTGTTAAAAGAATAAAATGTTTGCAAGGAGGATGAATACATAATTGTTTTAAGTAACGTCTCATCGGTTATTTGGAAGTACCAAAGTTATTATGTACTGACTATACCATGTTCATTTATTGGTTAGTAAAATACCCTTCAATTAATACCAGGCAACACCTACTTCAGTGGTCACATAGTCTAAGGTGTCACGCTTGTATTAGACTAAGCTCCCGATGACAAGAAGATCGGAGTTCGAATTCCGGTTGGGTATACTGAGGGGAGTTTTTCCAAAATGTTCTTACACTACCATTGTACGCAAATGCGGATACATCTCCTATAGATTCAACTTTCTTCATCACTAACTCACTAGCGTAATTAGTAAATATACGTGTAACCTGAATAGGTAGTAAGCTGGGGTGCTAAAATTAAAAATACTAGCCAATCTAACTGGTAGTAATAATGGTTTTTAAGGTTAGTTATTTTTCAACACAATACGAATTAATCAGATAATTAACTTATATATTTTAGTTGATTTCTAAGTTTTTTTGTCAATATATTCTTAAGGAAACAAGGATTTATTTCAAAACGCATCTCGTAAAATATTCATTCAACCATTTCAAAATAGAAACAAGCTTGACCAATTACAGTCCAATTTTTATAGGAAGAACTATATAAATAGTTAAACGTATTAATACGTCAAGTCATGTGATCTGGGGATATAACATATAAAATAACACTAATAAATTTCAAAAATGCTATCACTGTTGGCAGCAAAAAAAACACACAAGATAGTGTGTTTTGTAAAAAGTCCTTCTTGTAAAATTTGGGCTATAGCTATTCATGATTTGTAATATTTCATTATGATTGAAGAAGTATAAACAAAGCCCCTTCATGTGTGCACAGACATTCGCGCCAAATCAATTCAATTATTCATGATAGTGTACTCAATCCATCATAGAGGTGTCGGAAAACCATTTGTTCTGTTATAACTAATCAAAGAAAGAAGATACATCGGCTTTACTAATCAGGATCAAACTTTGAAAGCAAAAAATCAATATCAGACACTCAAAAATCTTATGAGGAAGATTTTTTTTAGTTTTATTTTAAATGTATCACAGCATTCTTCATATTGATTTTAATATCATGAGCTATATTTGATGTAACAAAATAAAGATTATAGGATCCTAATAATTTTTTAATTTTTGTTTCGTTTATAATATTTATTTCAGGACACTTCGATTAATATATTTACTATTTTAGTATTTATCGCGCGTTCTCTAAAACCATAAATGACTTTTTATTTAGCACCACGTCTTATTAACCGTTCGAGCTACACGCTTATGTAATAGTTATGTTAATGGTTTTAGGTATGAAGAAGTTTAGGTATATTTACAGGGAGTATAGCCGCATTTTCATGGTGTGAAAGTGATTTTTTTTAAACAATTTTTAAAATAATTTTCAGTACACCTGACAGAGATTCGAGCCTCGATATTTCCATCATCGGCAGCCTAATCTACTGCAGGAGTAACTCTTTAGACGATGCGGCCACGGAAGCGGGTATAGACTACTTTAAAACTAACTTAACTCAGAACAGTGCAAATGCAGACCCAATCTTACTGCTTGGATAGGGGGCCTTTTTACTAATTGGCTGGCAGAATTAACAACTAATATATCTTCATTAAATCCATCCAGAATTGAACCAGAGTCATCTATATCTAAACAGATATGGTGACTTAAATATAATTTTACTGTAGTGGTGGTATTGTTATGATGGACCTTGAAAGGTGTTCAATCACGTTCTGAATTGATTATAATATTTATTTTTGTTAGAAAACCATTTATACTATTTTGAATAGCAAACCTTTGCTTTCAAATAATCATTTTTTAGGACCTTATCTAATTGCTATATAAAAGTACCACAAAATGTATTGAAGTTTTAACCATTTATTATTAAAACCTCAAGACACTTCAAACAATGTTATTTGAAAAACAATAGTTTGTTAATAATGAGAGTAAAAATGATTTCCCAACAAAAATAAATTGTTAATAACAATATTTAAAAGTAGCCTAAACACCTTTATGGCAAGATAGAATTATCAGTGCTAGGGACTGTACTTAACGCTAATTCTAGACTCACTACCCACTTTCACTCCACGATACGTCCAAATTCACCTTAGCCTGGACTCGAACTAAACAATATCAAAACGAATTACGATATAGCGAACACATCCAAGGCCACAGATAAGTACAAATTTAGTGTTTAGTTCTCTATTGGTTCGAGCTAAGATAGTATTGGTTAAATTAAAGGAAAACACTTATATTTCTGTGCTATGTGACTTACTGCTTGTTTGGGCTAACCGCAACGTAATGACATCAGCCCACAATCGAGACATACCGTCCGAGCGGCCGCCTTCTATTGGCGAAGTTGATGCCAACTTAAATGGATAGAGGAGTGTCGTGTGGTCAATACAACGACACTTACGGCCATTAATATCAGTTTTTTTTTACACCAGAGCCGCTACCTTTTCATTTAAGTGGCTCCTTATTGTCCTCACGAGGCTGATTTCATCCCGTTACAGACCCACTACTTCACAGAAATTCTTGAAGCACCGGGTATTGAACCCGGGACCTCTGGGTTTGTAGCCATGAGCTTTGATTACTAGACCTCAAAAGTGGTCAACCGCAACCTAATATCAAATAAATTCACCAAAATCGTCCTGAGTATTTGATAAGTGAAACAATGGGAACAAGACCAATCGGAAATCCCCCCTTCCCTTAACCCAGCCGGATCAGTCACGAACAAGCCAGTCACACTCGTTGGCGCTGAGACAAACCTGTCGGTTATTTTAATCATATTTCACGCAACTCTGGATGAATGCTATTATGGTGTTATCTGTGTTAATTAAACATTGTTCCCAATAACAAAGACCCTGCTAATTGTTAAAAGACAGAGATCATTGTATGATAGAGGTAAGTTTTGTATCCTCACCTTGAGACACTCACGATGACCGCCCGATTGCAGATACTTCCTACGACACCTGACTCTGCCGTCGTCTGATGATGCCCTGATACTCTCCAAGTCACGTTTCCTTTCCCCCCACACTTGTGCGAGGGGAAAGCTATGTGACCTGTCTTTAGTCGGGACTTTCATCCGAGTGAATGTGATGATGACTTGATTAATCCTCCTCCTGCGAGACGATCTCTTTATATCTTCTTTCCCAATCAGAATCTTGTTTTTTTGCAGTCCCCCATTTTTAGTCCACATCTCCTTCGACAATGGTTACAATATTGGTGGTGTGTGATTTTCAAGGACAGCGTTCTGAAACAGGTGCGAAAACAAGTTTAAAAACGACGCCACGAGAAATAATATACAGCTAATAAAATGTAAAAATGTTTCAAATAATAAAATTGAATTAGAACAAATACAAATAATTAATTACAACAATAGCTGTGTGCGTGTGTATACACATTAATGAAATATTCTTAGCACATTTAAATAGTTTTAAGTTTGAAAATGTAAGTAGGTTAAAATAAAATATATCATATTTTCCTCAAAATGGTTTATGCTAATTAGTATTCGGGCAAGCACTTAATCTAGAGTGATTATTAACGTCATAGACTAATAAAATATAATTCAATATGTCTTCCAGAAAATGACGTTTCCTTTACCAGAATTCGAAGTAGATTTAGTCCAAATGGAAGACCTAAATGTCGGTGGCATAGCAAATAATCAATATTTAACTATTTAAGAATTATTCATGGCCGCGGGATGATTGAACGCGTAATTATTTTTCAAACGTATTTCAATGAGCTTCTTTGAATGGTTGTCACCCGTTATTAATGATAGTTTCCACTATTTATAAACAATTTACATTTAAAGTGTATCCGTCAGCAAAGATAAATTTACAAAATTAATAAAAATGTTTTTTTGCTCACCTTTTTAAGCAAGTGTTTATCCTTTCCCTCTGGTGGGCGTGTAATCCATAGCGACTCTAGTTTAACAGAAGTTTGGGTTTAATACTGATACTCCTCTGTGGTTCACACATTCTTCGATTACTAACAACTACTAAAATAGTTTCATTTTAAACGACAGTAGGAAGAATGAAAATTCAAGTGGTATTGAAAAATAAAATAAAATAGCTTTTTAAAAAAATTCTATTTCCCCCATCCCGGGGAGATATTTCGTCGATCTGAGCTCGTTGTAGAGTTGTTTTGGTTCTTACAAGAGTTCGATGACGTCGATGAAAAAGAACCACTTTTGTTGTTATTCTTCTTATTCCCGTCCGGGCATAGGAACTTATCAATGACTTGACGGATCGTAGAGTGCTTGCGATCCAGCGGGTTAGGATACATGATTTTAGAAGGATTTTTGAAAAGAAACAACAAAAAACACGAGAAAGAATAAATATAAATTTTCAAAATCCAAACCAAACTAGTTTTGGTTTTAAAAGAAACGAACAAAACTCGCAGTTTGATGAATAACAAAAATAGATCATAGGTTGACGTTTTTCATCTTCTGTAAAAGTAATGCTATTGCAACTGATTTTTGAAAGTTTCACTTCTTTTCACTGCACTTGTTTTGCGATAAAGTATTCCTCTGGTCCGTCTCAGAAAGCAACTAACAGTCGACTGACTCTGAGTCCATAGTTGCATACCGCTTTTATAAAGGTAATCCACTACGCGGTTTTCCAAATTTCCCAGATGAGTACTAAAATATGTTTTTATGACAGTTCATCGAGATTAAAAAAAAACACATACGTATACCTATGGAGGCGTGGTTTTGTCGGGAAAAAGAAAATGTACATTGACGTCATTGACCTTGCAAGCAACTTCCAGCCAATCCGCTAGGCTGCTGTCTATGACGTCAGAGTGGCATGACAAAGACCGTGAAATTGTTCAACAGAGGAAATAAGAACATGTGGTTGTAGTCTTTTTTTTTTGTGGTGTCCAAAGAAGAGAGATGGGCGGGGGAAGGGGATAAGATGGGGAAGGTAGATGAAGATTACAATGAGGATGTGGAGATAATTGACGAAAAGACGTAACACAACACGGGAAAGGAAAGATCATGAACGGACGCGGCCTGCGCAACAGTTTCTATACAACACGCCACCAAGTGGACGTGGGAGAGTTTTTAGCAAGTGCATTATATCACTTTAAGTTCGTGTTTCTTTACTATATCGCCAGGTTTGATATAATTATTCAATAAATGGAGAGGGGGGATTAGTTTACTATTCGAGTGGTAGTAATTTATACCTTATTATTTTGTTGTTGTTACCCGCACCGGTAGCTACATGTCCTCAAACGTCAGATCCATCACCCCTCCCCTTCCCCCCACGTATGAATATGAGCTTAGGATAAGCGTACATATAATTTAAACACGCTATTAGTGTAAGAGTGAAGACATGAACAGTGCGTGAATAATAAACAAGTGTACTGATGGGTAGAAATGGGAAATCATTTTGAGAAAATCACCCTTAGAATCCCAACCTTCTAATAACCGTCAAACCAGATTAAGTGAGCTTGAAATTTGGACCACGTTTCCACAGGTGTGGGTAAACCTCTTAATATACTAGATTTCCCGATGACGGTAGGTTGAGGTTCCAATCTGGGCCGGGTGCATTGAGTGGTGATGGGGATATAGTGGGTCTGGAGGTTAGTGGTGACGTATTCTATTTGTGATTTATAAGTGTGGTTTCGCCATACTTTGCCCAAGTTAATGCAGGTACATTTATCTTGATAATAAGCCATTATTAACTTTGACTCTATTATTATTATTATTATTATTATTATTATTATTATTATTACCCGCCTCGCTGGACATGTTGAGCTCGACTGCTGAGGACGGGGAGATCGAGGTTCGAATCTCGGTCGGGTGAACTGGGAGTGGTTTTTTCCTAAATGGTTTTCCACTCCCCCTCCACGCAAAGGCAGGTTCACTTCCTCTAATTCGTCCTTCCCAATTCCTAATCCATTAGCGTAATTAGTACTTAAAGCGTATAAGCCGAACGGGTAGTAAGACGCGGTGCTAATAATAATAATAATAATAATAATAATATTGATAATGATAATACTAATGATCATAATAATAATGAGCATAATAATAATAATAATTATTATTATTATTATTATTACTGGTTTTATGAGCTACTCGCAAAATAGGTCTTTTACCATTTAAACTAACGTTAGCATAGGGATGCGCGAAATCCATTTTTTAAATTCGAAGTGAACTCGAATAAAATATAAACATTCTCGAATCTGAATCGAAGTTCGAATATATTTTGTTGCTTGTTTCAGGCTTAAATAATACTATATTTTTATTATTTATATTACTTCAACCACTTAAAACACTTGTAAAATGTTTTATGGCACAGTTATTGTTTGTAAAATTTTGTTACAATCTGTTTAGATTTTCAAATAAACATAAATGGTATATCACGATGGTTTTCCGAAAATGGAATATTAATCAATAAATCGAAAATTAAGGCTATATCTTTCACTAGGAAAACCACCCCTATTTTTTTCACTTTAAACTTTATGTTGATATTATTGAACGCTGTTTTTATATTAATGACTCAAACAAGGGGTTTCCAACTTAAAAGAGTCAGAGGGTCACAATTGAATCCATGAGTCTATTGGCGGGCCATATCATAATCGGCTAAGGAGTGGCAGGAAATAGGATTCACGTGGATATACACATTGTTATATTTATTTATTTATTTATTTATTTAGCACCACGTCTTACTACCCGTTCGGGTTGTACGCTTAAATGCTGAACATGCTAATAGTTTAGTAACTGGGAAGGTTGAATTTAGAGGAAGTGAACCCGCATTTACGTGGAGGGAGAGTGGAAAACCATTTAGGAAAAACCATCGCCAGTTCACCCGAGCGAGACTCTAAACTCGATCTCCCCTCCTTGGCAGTCTAGCTCAAAACGAAACTAGCTCGTTAACGAGACGGGTAAGGTGTTATAAAATTAGAGCGCAATTAAGATTATTACTGAATGAACACCAATTGGAGCTTTCATGGATTTCTACCACGCCAGTCCAAATTTTCTGTTTTCAGCTAAGAACTTCAATTTTACCACATTAGATTACTTTTACAAGAAACTTCGCGGGCCACAAAAAAGGCATTAATTATGGGTCACATGTTGCCCGTGGGCTGCTCCGATGGAAATCCTTCACGTAGGCGTTGAATTCCATCACCTTAAACGACTCTCTCAGATTGGAAAGTGTTCAACGCAAATTTGTCACTGCTTGCTTTGACAAATTATTTTTCAGCCGCACTTAAAATGATTATGATGAAATTTGAAACCTTTAAGTGCGCCGAAATTCCTTCTCGCAAATACTCTATTGGGATATCTTTTTTGTTTTAAATATTTTTAAGAATAAAATTGTACTCTAAAGCTCTGAAACTTGTACAGCAATGAAGTCCAATCGAGACAAGCTCAACATCTTCGAGAGGAGGGTAATGCGACAAATACTCGGGCCCATCATGGAGAGTGGAGGCAGAGGACAAACGAAGAAGCCTACAGTGCATTAGGTGGGTGCAATATCACAAATATCTTAAGAATTACACGGATCCAGTGGGTTGGTCATGCGACAAAGATACCTGAAGTTGCAATGCCCAGAGCAGTGATGGATGGAATACTGAGAAAAATGCGCCCCCATGGGAGACTTAAACTGCGGAATGAGCTGGAAAAAGATCTATCCCAGCTGGGGTTAGACAGAGATTGGAGAAGAGAGGCACTAGACCGACAAAGATGGAGGCAACTTGTCAAGGTAGCGTGTGATTTTCAGGGTATATGAGCGTCGAATTAATAAAACAAAAATAAAAATAAAACATGTAAAAGTCCTTTGCCAATATGCCCTCGAACATGTGAGCTGTGTCCACTCGTGCTTCCCAAAATCCTAAAATGTTTTCTATCAGTAGCTTACAGACTCCACTCTCTCAGCTGTTGTGTAAGCAGCGTTAACTCTAGATACCGGTGTTTTGATTTTTACCATCAAAGAATAACCAAAATTAGACATTTATTTAAGGAACAGCAGCATCATTAATTACTGTCTGTTTATTGTGAGCTGTTCTCTAAAAATAATAATTATTAATACTGAATCGCAGTTTTTCTTACTTTCCTCCCTATTTTGTTTTATTTATTAAATTTGAGATTTGTTTATTGTAATATCTGTACATAAAGATGTTGTATTTTAATAGGGGTGCACCTATGCGGATACCAATGAATCGCTATTGGGCGATTATTAGTGCATCAACAATTAATCGTAATCGGCGATTATTAAGTCGATTAATATAGTTTATTTAAAGTAAAATCTAATTTCAAATTTTTTAGGTAGGAGTTTAGTGATCAAAATCACAAAAATACACACAAAAAACAACAACAACACAAATACACACTGCATCTGGGTTATGTGCTATGTATGCATACATTCTTGTTGAATTAATTTAATTAACTGTTATTATTCTCTTAAGCATATTTACCCATAGTTATTAATAAATAATTGATAATCGGGGTTAATCGGTGTAATTAATCGTAGCATAAACAATTATTTTAAACAATTGGTAATCGGTATAGGTTTTACTGAATCTGTACAATTCTAGTATTTATTATATTTTAAATTTGCAAACCATAATGTTTTTATGTAATTTTAATACTAACCTGTTAAGAGGGATTATAGGGGTCGTTTTAGAGGAAGTGAAACTGAATGGGATTGGAAAGGAGTTGTAAAACCAACCATGATAACTCACAGTCTAGCCCTCCTTTTCTCAGTGCCCCTAGCCGAAATTCGAACTTCAACATCCTTGTCACATCCTTGTCAGCAACTAACACCTATATAAAAACAGATATTGCAAAACTAATGCCTTAGATCTTGTGAGCACCGATGCAGCTTTACAATTTGATTTTGGTAGGAAGCCCACTATTTGAAAACTGTAAACTCATATTGTCACAATGGCGTAGAAAACTAATTACAATTTATTATTGTATTTATATTCTTAGTCCGTTTAGTTAATAATGTAAAGAGAAATTATAAATTAACCTATAAGGAAGTTTTATTGAAAGTTTCTGATACATTTTAGATGAACTTTCTAATTAATTATATATACTAAAATTAAATCATGTAAACTTAAGCTAGTTAATGGGGATGTGTAAAATAATTTTTAAATAATTGTATACTGGTATTTATGCAGAAAATCAATGATATTATCCAATTAGAGAGTGTGTAAGCCACGGATGTAGTGTAAATGAATTAATATTATAGTAGGGAAGCATATGTGGAAAAATATGCTCCGTGACAGAGTTTTTGATGGAAAAGAGGGAGTGTGAGTTTTTAATCAGAAACTATATGTAGATGAATAATCTTCATGGTGTCACTCTTTGGTGTGTGGCGTATAGCATTTAAAACGTCATCAAGAGGGCCGCCAATGAGATTTAAAAAAAATCTACATTATCTAAGTTATTAGCAACCAATTTTCTCTTTTAATGACTTATATTAAAGATAATTAAAATGTCTACGAAGAAGGTTGTTAAATTATACACTCTGAAGTAAACATTATTCGTGATATTTGCATAAATATGATTTTCAAACTCAATAATTTCTATTGTTTTTGTATTTTAATAAGAACATATTATAATTATTTCATATTAATTTTTCTATAATAATAATAATAATAATTTTTATTTAATTTAAAATTGAATAAAAATGAGATAACAAATTTGAATTTAAAAAAAACACAGCAGCGTCATTATATAATCCTCTGAATGTGATCAACTCTGCTATTGTTAATATCATCGTCATTGCTATAATCTGTCTCTTCTGATAATATATGTGAATCATTGTTACAATGTTCGTCTCTACCTCCACATTCACACATATCAGTACACGGTAGGCTACTCACAGTACATTTACATAATGGATGCCCTCTTATCTTTATGCAAGAGCATCTGACCAACTTTCGAATCGAGTTTGGAGCACGTGGCATTTCACAAAGAACAGGAGCTACTTGCCCGTTCTCCATCGTCCATCCATGTACAATAAGGGATGGACTTATTGGCTAAGGATTACAGTCATGGTTCCAGATCATCACTTGGTAGTTGACCCTTTTCATTGCAGGTATAAAAGCACTTCTTATTGGTGGTAACTGTTCCCAGCTCGTCTGTTTCTTTGAAAACATAGAGCAACACAACTATAGGTTTATTAATATTAGTTTTTTACTGCTAGATTTGGCAGATTATTTCTTCTAGTACTGCCATTACTTGATCAGGGATAATGTTTTTGGTTCCTATTGAGCAAAGAGCAAACATGGCTTCCTCCATCGCTGCACTGAATGCTTTCCAGCATGAAAGTTTACCTTTCCCTGACAAAGTGCCTGTGCAATCAGATCCAGACACGGCATGGAAAGCTGGCAGTGCAGAAGCCTTCAATGGGCCTAGTGAATTGGATAAATCTGCACTCGATATATATTCTTTGGAAGTGAGTACAAAGTAATATGTGGTGGGAAGTTTTGGATATTTTCTTATACTAGAAATCAAAATATCCGTGTCTTGGACGAATATAAAGTTTTGTTGCTCCTCTCTCTATGGCATTGATGGCATGAAGAATTATCTTTGTATTTACCTCTTCTTGTGTACTCCGAAGATGGTCCGAAGATGGTCTAAGGAACAACTTGAGGAGGCAACATCTGAAAGCTAGCACAATACCCTGGTTTCTCTTTTCCCTTGTCGTATTCTATATGAAATGTTCTTTGTATGTATCGAACACAAGGTGAACTTCATTGTAGTCCCAATACTTTGTTTCTATTTTCTTTTTAAATGCTTCAACCAAATGTTTGCATGTATTTACCCTTGTCTAATGCTCGAAACTCTGCATTACATCAATAACTGCCACAGAAAACGTAAATTTCTCGATAGTGTTGCTAAAATCTGCCTTTGAAGTGGTTTGAAAACGGTGCTTGTGGTGTGGGTGGAATTTACTTCAAACCATCTATCAAATGACTCTTTTGAAAACAAGGATGCATAGTGCCGTCATAATTGAAACGTGATCTTGGTACAGCAGACCATTCATAGACACATACCTATTGTCTCACGTAGATCTATGTCACAATGTGATTTGCTTACAACAAGCAGCCGAGCAAAGAGTGATCTGTCCCATTTTAAATCTTTATCAATGCTAGACTCTTTTATTTTAATTGTACTTTTGATGCCTGAACACACATTTAATTTATTCTTCTTTATTGGTTCCCATAAAGTGATGGCATTGGTTTCAGACACGAGTTTTTGTGTTTTGAATTCATCATGCAGTGTATTACCAAGAATATGCATCTGACAGACACCTTTTATGATGCATTCAGAACAAACAGCATTGGTTGCAACGTTAATAAGTTCAGGACCTTCATACGAAAAAGGATTTTCCCCTCGTTTAAGTTCAACACCTACTTTGTTTATTGCAATCTCCTCCATAATTATTGATGGTTTAGAGTCGTCATTGTTTTTATATGATGGTGTTTGTCCTAGAATCCCTGCCATGTTTGATGTCTCATCAGATATATGATGAGGTTCTGTTGCTGTTAGAAAATATCGTACAAGGGCTCTAGGGTTTTGAGTGATGCCTACTAAGCCACAAATAAACTATATTATGGGACATATCTCTTTCAAAGCACTCATTTCTGCAAGATAATATGCCAACATACCAGAGTAATTATGAAAATCTTACGCAAAAAGTACCCAATGATATATCCCACTTACAAAATGTGCTTGTCCCAACCACCACTTCTTATTGAGCTCATTCATTAGTTGCAACAAACATTCAACCATGGTCATGTATTCCCACATAATTTTAAATGTTGAATTTGACTGTTCATGAATTTTGTTGAATTCATTCATTTTTTCTGATAGATTACACTTTTGAATGGTTTATTACAGGTTCATAATATCAATGCCCTCAATGCTTCTGTTTTGTAGCTCTTGAACCTTATTCACAATGTTCACACATATATACTTCATTAAGAAAACCGGCATGTAGTAATCGTACAGTGCAACAAGAGTACGTTTGTGAGCATCTTCGGCACGTCAAACATATTTACCCATAATGATCTGGTGCACATTACTCTCACTGTACAATTGTTGTATAGTAAGTATACACATAACTCAAATAGTGTTTACTTTAGAGTGAATACTTTAGGCACCTTTTTCGTAGACATTTTATCCATCTTTAATATGAGTCACTAAAAAATAAAATCAGTTGCTAACTAACCGAGATAATGTATATTTTCTGAATCTCATTGGTGGCCATCTTGATGATGTTATAAATGCTATAAACCACACACCAAAGAGTGACACCATGAAAATTATTAATCCACAGATAGTTTCTGATGAAATAATCATCCCCACCTTTCCATCACTAATTCAGCCACGGGACTACATATGATCCCCTACTAATATATATTACGATATATCATAAACTAAACCTAGACTCTCTGCCATATTCTTTTCAAATATTCAAACTAAAATGTCAGAGATTTAGCTATTCAAATTGAAAGCCACATTAATGCATTATGTAATATCCCAAAGTGCATTTTAATAAACTTGACACGATTACCTTGTAGAACTACCTACAGGCAGGTTCAGTGGAATCTCCGGCTTGAGACAATAGATTGGCAGGTGATTAATCTTTTGAATAATTAATTAATAGTGCTTTTTCACCTTTGTACAAGTGGAGAGACAGCGAGATAGAAACGCTGACCGATCTATTACAACTCTCCTAATATCACAATGCATATACGAGACTGATCTTTATAAACCTTAATGTGAATATGAATAGAACGCATTTCCGTGATACATTGGTCAGGGATGCTAGCTTCAGGTCTTAAGGACCATTGTTCTATCCCCGCTAGTACCTAAAATAATATAGGCTAGTATTATAAAATTCAGGTCACTAGGACTAGATCTGGAATAATAATTGTAGGGTTATATGTTAAGTTTGTCTGTGAGTCTTGTGTTGTCATAGACCTTGATGGATAAAGTTCATTGTAACCTTGTAACCTTTCTAGGGGAAAATATATGCTAATAGAACTACAGCTTAAATTTTGGTTCATTAGTTTAGTGGAATCCTTAATATACTTAACCAACAAAAAGATCTAAATAAAAAAATAATAATTTGGGAATATATTTTATCAATTTTGTGGTTCTATTGGGGGATTTATTATTCAAGCAACCACTTTAGCGCTACAATCGTTAAGAGCACCTTGTATTAGCTTACTTGAATTTAACTTGGCGGGAGGTGGAGGGGGGGGAGGGAAAAAGGGAGGATATAATTCAAAAGCATGTTTTCTGTGAAATAACTTTTTAAAAAAATGTAAAATAGTAGTAGTACACGTAATATTTGATTTTCAGACACTAGAGCTAATAGTAACATAATTATTTAAAACTATATTTTTTTTTTTACGTGAGCCAAACCTAATGCTCTAGTATAATTGGGGTGACCTGGTGGTCTTGGGGTAAGGTGTCAGACTTCTATGCTGGCGGCCGGGGTTCGATCCTCGGTCCCGGCACAGATTTATCTGATTTCCAAACCCTTCCTACACCTCTGACAAGACATCTTGTGAATGTGTGGAATGCCAGGTCGCCACCGTGGTTCGGATTCCACGTTAAACTGTAGGTCCTACATTTCATCTCACAATCACCCTACCATTACACATTAGCGTAAGTGCGTATAACCCGAACGGGTAGTAAGACGCGGTGCTAATAATAACAATAATAATAGTATAATTGTGTAGTAACACTAAACAATTATAACAATACATGGCCTTTTTATTTTCACTTTAGGAAAAATTGATGGTTGTGTCTTCTAGCTTAACACTAACAGTTTAGATATAATTTGAGATGCTGTAAGCCAAATAAAGACAAAATCCTTTAAGGATGACAACTAATTAAATATTAATGGCCTTATACTATGATGCTTATTATGGAAATACTAGTTCTAAAACAATCCTTGCTTATCTTGTATTGTTATTCCACGACACAAATAAAAATTATTTAGATTGTTTGAGGCAGATAAAAACGTATATTATACGTATATTATTATTAGCTGATGTATCCGTTCTTTGCACGGGGAGTCTATAAAATAAATTTGTTATTTTTAGTATATAAAATAGGAAACAAAACTTAAAAAATTACTTTATGGTTAAAGCATAACAGTTTTTGAATTGAGACAAAAATAATTAATAGTTGTTTATAATTTCAGTATAAAGTATCAAAAGGTTCCTGTTGTCATAGAAAGTGATCAAGATATTTAAATATTACCTTGAGATGAATTTTATTATTATTTAGCACCGCGTCTTACTACCCGTTCGGGTTATACGCTTAAGTAATAATTACACTAATGGATTAGGAATTGGGAGGGTTGAATTAAAGGAAGTGAACCCGCATTTGCGTGGAGGGAGAGTGGAAAACCATAAAGGAAAAACCACCCCCAGTTCACCCGACCGAGATTCGAACCTCGATCTCCCCGTCCTCGGCGGTCGAGCTCAACACGACTAGCGCGTTAGTCAACTACGCCACCGAGGCGCGTCCTTGACATGAAGATTTGCACCCAAATAACAAACACTTATGAATACCACTGATGTTTACTACCAAACCTGTGATTTGGACACGTAAGAAACTTTTTTAGTACCTCACCTGTTCAGGTTAGACGCATCGTACTAATGATGCTAATGAGTTAGGAATGAGAAAGGTTTAATTTAGCAGAAGAGTATCCACGTTTGCTTAGTAGGAGATTGGAATACCATTTTGAAAAAAATACCCTCATATCCCCCGACCGGGATTTGAACCCGGATCTCCCTGTCATTAGCCCTCTAGTCTAACGGTTTAGACAATGTGGCCACTGAAGCAGGTTGCAATAAAGTTGAGCTATGTGATTTCTCACCTTGGTGGTACTATTTAAAAAAAACTCCATGGTGTCAGCCCACAATCAAGCCATACCTTTAAACCGAGTAGCTGGAGGGTTCAGGATGCTGACAACACGACACCCTCTCTCTACAGAAGTTGACACTATCTTTGTCAACAGACGGTGACCGCTCGATTTTGTGGGTAGGAATGGTAGTGTTGTATTATTTATAATGTCTACTAACGGAAATTGGCATACTTACCTGAAAGTTTAGAACAGCCTTTCTTAAATTGTGTTCCTCGGAGCCGTGGGGCTCCCCGAAACTTCTTCAGGGGCCCCTCGAAACTTTAGACTATTTTTGGGGCTGGATTAAAAAAAAAACTTAAACCAAAACAAAACTCGCTACATCTTGAATGAAGAAGTCATGTAATTCCACCTGATTTCTATTAAGACATAAATTAAAAGAGATTTACACAAATGTAAAACAACTCCAGGATTCTCACGAAAAAAAGGAGTTTTGAAAAAAAAAGAGGGTTATGTTTAAAAATAATGACTTTATTTATTTATCAAGTTATTTATGATAGAATTAAATTAATCACTAAATCATATTTAGAAATTTTCTCACTCATTGGATAGTTTAAAAGCAAGCAATTTACATAAAAGCAGAAAAAAGTGCGTTTTTTATTCTTCTCGAACAGCCTCTGGATATTCTACAAAAAAAACCCAACTACTTTGATTTTTTTTAATGTTCATCATTTGATTAGGTTGGAAATAATAAAATTAATGACAAAATTATATCTTCTTTATTTTCATTTCCTTCTTATTTGATATTAGCTTAGTCTTCTATGACGACATGTTTCGGTACTTTATATAGATGTTACACCATCTTCAGGTCTTATTTGTGATAAATATGATAATCTGTTAAATACATATTATAAGAAAGTTTATGAAAATGTTCAGGTGTTAAATTAAAAAAAAACTTTGAAAGTTTTTTCATATTTCCAACTTAGAGTAAGAAGTATGAATGAATCCGTAGTCATTCAAATCAATTTACAACAGCTTTAGTCAAGAAACTTCACTTGGAAACCCAAGAGGATTATTTGAAACTGAAGACTGATCTGACTTTATGAACCATACGATAGTTTGAACTTGAATTACTTCAAGGTAATCGACTGTTTGAGGCCACGTGTCTAACACGGCGGATAGCCGCCCTACTTTTTCAGTCGTACACTAGGCGGTCGGAAAATAGTGCTCCGGGTAAATATTCATGTGTTTGATTAAACCCATTAATTCTCATTTCTTCTTGGACGTCATTCATACACCTCTAAGAGGAAAGAAGACACGCTAAATGATAGCCTCAGGGGTTTTCATTTTCATTTTTATAGAATTGTAGAAATAGAAAGCAATTATGGGTCGTAATAGTGACGCTGACAATATGAAGAATGTGCCTAGCTCTGAATCAACTAGCCGGGATTCGATCTTGGTTGGTTCAACTCAGTTTTGTCTCAATTAAATTGATGGAGGTTATCATTGCTATAAGATGACAGCCGTTAGTTAACAGGGTTAAGTTTTAACTAACAATATTAAATTAAAATAGCCCACATGATGGATTAAATATCAAAGCCATCTATTCCCATGTCAAGGTGTCATTTTACAAGTTAAAGAATACATTTAATACAGTTGAAATATGACATATGGACATGGTAATCGAGCCCGAACCCTTTGGCTTAGCACACCAATGCTCAATCTCTGAGATATTCGGGGTTTGTTTCATTCTCTGGTTAATTCATCAATCTTAGTTTAAGGCAGTCTGTGATGGACGTGACATAGTTGACTACTTCGGTGGTCAAATGGTCGGAGACGTCATTCTTGCAGTAGAGTGGACTGCCAAAAACGGGAAGATTGGTGTTTGATTCCTGGTTGGGTGTACTGAGGGTATTTTTTCTAAATGGTTTCCCACTTTCTCTACATGCAAATGCAAGTACACTTACTCCAAATTGGATCTATCTCATTTCAACCCTAATAGTGCAGATAGTACATATGTGTATAACCCAAACGGGTGAAAAGACGCGGTGGAAAATAATTTATTTACAACCAGAAATACAACCATCGGTGAATCAGGGCCGGCCTTTAGGCTGCCTTTTGTTCAAGTTTTAATTGCTGCCATACTCTAGTAATGGTAATTTTCATCAATAATTATGCCACTGCCAATTAATTACCCTTCGTTTACCTTGAAATATAAGAGTCTTGGTTTGCATCATTACACCATTTTATAACTTTTAATGAAGGGCCATAATGCAGCCCATCAAGGTAAGACTTCTGCGAAGTGTAGATTAAAACTTGTGGAAGTTGTATCAACCAACATCAATGCGACCTGTGGCTGTGTTTTTGATAGCGCTAAATATACAACAATCTTCCACATCCAATACATACTCTGTCTTTAAAGTGGGGATGTGGGGTACAAGAGAAGAAGATAAGTGTTTTTCGCAGTTTTTATAGTAACATATCTTTTTGGTCATAATAAATCAAATATTGCTTCAGTACAAGAAGCGTAGAGTATATATTTTTTTCCACCTTGGTGACTTCAACAGGTGTTGAATATCTGTCAAGGGGTTTCCTAGAATTTAATGATAACTTTTCTCTTTAACTAAAAAGCTTGTCATCTAATGCTGCTGTGCTCATGACAGATATTTAACAAATATTGATATAACCATGTGAAGAAAATTAAACTCTATGTTTCTACTTAAGAAATATTCGATTTATTTTGGCCCAAAAAATATGTTACTATAAAAACTGCAAAAGCACTGTCCTTTTATTGCGTTCCTTATATCAACAACTTAATTAGGAGTGATGAATATATTACTTTTGAACAAGGAATGAATCCTGGATAGTAAGTAGGTGGTCTATAATTGGAACTCTAAGTTAAGGACATAGGTGTCGTGAACTCTTAATTATTGGGACCCGCCTCGGTGGCGTAGTTGGCTAACGCGCTTGTCGTGTTGAGCTCGACTGCTGAGGACTGGGAGATCGAGGTTCGAATCGCGGTTGGATTAACTGTTGTTTTCCACTCTCCCTCCACTCAAATGCGGATTCACTTCCTCTAATTCAACATTCCCAGTTCCTAAATCCATTAACGTAATTAGTACTTAAAGCGTATAACCCGAACGGGGGTGCTAAATACTATTATTAATATTATACATCATAGATAACTAAAAACACAGTGGCCGCATGGTGTAAGTCGATACTCTCGCAGTAGAGTAGACTGCCGATGACGGAGAGATTGAGTTTCGACTCTCGGTGGGGTGTAGACCTACTGAGGTTTTTATCCAAATTGCTTTTCCACTCTCTTTCTACAAAAATGCGGGCACACTTTCTTAAAATATAGCCTTCCTGATCTCTAAAACCATTATAAATAATTAGTACATAAGTGTATAACCCGAAGAGGTAGTAAGAAGTGGTGCTAAAAAAAACTAGGTACAGAAAGACTTATAAGGATTTCATAATTCATTTCTAAAAAAAATGACATCACAAATACACAATCCTTAATGATAACATTTATGTTTTATTCTAACGTATCAACAACATGTTTTTCTTAAATTGTTCAGAGATCCAGTCGGTGGCTATCTAGACGCTTTGATGACCGGGTTCCCGATTCTAGAAAAAAGGGTTGGATGTTTCTAAATAAGGTATTTGAGATGTGTATTTGTACAAAAATAACAAAACATCTGAACTGTCGCTAGACACATTGTGACTTGGAAAATCAAGAACGTTGACTTAGGTGAATTTTTCCCCTGAGTATGAAGACTAGCTTAGGAATATAATCAACCATGATTGAGCAAGCATCTGTGCAGTTTTTAATACTCAACAACGTCACTCATCCTCCTCGAATCAACAGGATAATTTTATACACCCACGTGCTTGACTGAAACAGGATGCCAGGTTCAATTCCCGATCGGGTATTTATATCCACTGTATTTAATTTTATTTAATAGATTTTAACACAGCTCAGTATTTATGGTCAAAGTGAGAAGGATGATTAGAGTAAATATATCAGCATTAGCGTGGAACGGTAAAGGGGAAAATCACAGTTTATAAATTATATGCAAAAAAAATCCCCTGACCACGGTTTAAGCCTTGAACTCCACGTCAACAGCAATTACTTATTTTCAAGAGTGACGTAATTTTAGACCATATGGCCACCAGTAAGAGTATTTTTTCAATCTTTTTTTAGCACTTCGTCTCACTACCTACTCAGGTTGTACTGTACATATACGTATAAATTACGCTAATGTTCTTGGAATGAGGAAGGTTTAATTTAGAAGAAGCGTACCCACATTAACACCGAGGGAAGAGTGGAGAACTATTTAGTGAAAACTACCCTCAGTACACTTGACCAGGATTCAAACCCCAAACTGCCCCTCACTGACAGTATCATTTATTGCAAGAGTGTCGCCTTAGGCCATGCGGCCACCATAATGGATTTGTGGTTTTCCTTTTTTTTTTTCAGTGACTCCTAGATTTACAGAGTCCCTTGTTAACGATAATGTCCTTTGTTTTATAGCCTCTTTCCACGCTCATGAAGATATATTTATTTCCTTTAAGCTTGTCTTCCCCTTACCATCCCTTAGGTTAAGTTGTTTAGTATCCTTTTAAATATATGTTAAATGAATTATCTAGATTCTAGTTGTCTTTATCAGAACTATTAAAGGTAAGGGCCAGTTTCATAGTCAGACTTAGTACGTTTCAAGTGCTGTGCTATACTAAATACTAGATGACACCTACCTAGACCAGAATGGAGTGGGCCAGTTTCATAGTCAAGTACGCCTAAAGTGTGGCACTGTAATAAATACAAGACGACAACTACCTAATCCAGAATGGAATGGACCAGTTTCATATGCTACCCTTTGTGACCAGGGTAGGGAGTAGCTCTAAAGTCATTTCTCCTACAGTAGCTAGCAGTTCCTCTCTATGGTAAGAATGTTAATAGCAATTTTTCATTTATTGATTGATATATATATATATATATATATATATTTTTGGCTGAATGAATTCTTGTCTGTTTTTAGATTTACAAACGCATACTAAACAGTTTTTGAATACATATATATATATATATATATTTAAGTTTAATAAAACTTGGAGAAAGTGAGTTATTTTACTGTGAAGATAACTGGTAGCAATATCTAAATGGTTACCCCTCGCTTGTTCATTAGAGTAGCGCGCGCTAATGGAATTTTCTAAAAGCAATTTCTATAATTACTTATAATCGGTGATTTCTTATATAAGATTTACGTTGTTGCTTACCAATCATGAGTTGGCAAGTTAATACAGAATTTCCCATTTAAATATACATTTTATATGTAAGTACTGTAGCAGTGGAACAAAAGCACACATTCTTAAATAGTTTTAATATGATAGTATACCGTTTCAACTTTTAATTTATGTCTTAAACCAATTTAATTAGACAATACAGTTATTTGGGGTAGTGTATTCACAAGTCTTGTTTAACTTATTCGTGGAAATAACTTGTAGAAAGCTTTACTAAGCCATGCAGATAACAAAACAATTTGAATAACTATGATTCTCAAAAATAGTAAAAGTATTTTTTTTAAATTAAATACCCTTATGCCGGGGTCACAATACATTTAGTGTTCACTTATAGTAAGGTTCACTAAACTTTCAGGAAATTTTCAACTAATGTATATAAGCTAGTGTGTGATGAGAATTCACTTAACGTAACTCGATCAAAGCACAGACAGTGTATTTGGACTGTTTGAAAACAAGTTGTTCACTAAAATGAAGTCCAATCATTTAGGGTTGATTAGGCTGCAAGTACTTGCAACAGAAGCTTTACTGAATACACAACAACGTGTAACAAGATGCTACGACGTTTGAGTTCACGAGACGTGGACAAACTATAAAGAAGTAATTATATACGTACCAAGACAAACAAATGAAGTACTAAATAGACCGGTTGATGGGGCTCGCATCGTTATTGGCTAGCTAGAACACGTTGACCCATCACTTAACTTTCATGTAACATGAAACATAAACATAACATAAAGTTAAGTGAACGTCAAGTTGATCGTGATCCTGGTACTAAGAGCTCTCCAGGGGAGAACTTTCACGCTAAGTGAACGTCAAGTTGATCGTGATCCTGGTACTAAGAGCTCTACAGGGGAGAACTTTCACGCTAAGTGAAGGCTACCACGTGCCCCAGCCAGCCAATCACTCGTTCTGATTGTACGCTTATGTCCTTATTACACTAAAGTGTTAGATATTAGGAAGGTTGGCTTTAGAATTATTGTATCCACATTTCCAAAAAGTTTAGGAATAAACCTCAGTACACCTGACTGGGATCAAACTCCGATCTCCCCATCTTCAGCAGTCTAGTCTATTACAAGAATAGCACCTTAGACCATGTGACCACCAAGGTAGGTTCTTTAGTACCACAATTTTTTTATTTATGCAATGCAGACGACTTCATTGGAATATCTTGCATGTTGTGAACTCGTCGTGAACCTTTGTTTCACTTTATTCTGTATGTCCAGTAAACTTTCTGTTGCAAGTACTTGCAGCCTAATCGGTCCTAAATGATTAGAATTCATTGTAGTGAACAGTTTTTTTCAAACAGTCAACATTCAGGGATTGTGAGCTGATTAAGCTACGTTACGTTACGTGAATCCTCATCATACAAGAGATTATCTACATTAAGTGAACGTTACGTGAAAGTTAAGTTAATTTTAAATTATGTGAACGTTAATTCGATAGTAATCCAGCCATTATGTACAGTACTTATGGGGTTAAATAATGAGATGAGGTCGCAAAAATGGTGTATTGAGAGGTGTTGGGTGGGTTGGAGGG
>CABFVZ010000879.1:163645-234524 GCA_902151445.1 Timema monikensis
GGGGGGGGGGGATGGCCACAAGGGGGAAGTATAATGAGGTAAATAAGCAAGCATCATAGCGTAGTGGTTTGGAGAGTAGAGGGGAGGGAGAACTTGGGGAATAGAGTTTCAACACCTTACTCCCTTAAGTTTGATAATTTGAGCGGCTAGGAAAAACACCTTCTCTTAAAAGTACGTTTTATTTAACATATAAAATAGCTATATTCATATAACCTAAAACGTTGGACTTGATTACAATATTTTGGTTTTGCAATGTAATTTGGTCAAACCTACTCTGAAAGTTAAGCGTATAACCCGAAAGGTTAGTGAAACGCGGTGCTAGGTTTATTATTATTATTATTATCCTCTGAAAGTTGACACTGCAGCTGCAAACGCCTCGGTGAAGTGACATACCTTCACTTCGCACCAGTTCTTTTGAGAATGGCAGCTCTGTAGTTTAAAAACATCAAAATAATTCTCAATTTCTTTATTGTTTACTGTTGTGAAGCTATTAAATATGATTTGTTGCATGAAAACAATATAAGTGGCGTAATTTAAGGGGTGTAACTGGGGACACACGTAGCCCCCCTTCCAAATAATAATCAACTCAAATGGGTTAGGGGGACTTGTAATACTGCATTTTAAAAAAATATGAAAAACTAAGTTTGCAGCGATGCATTAAATAATCGAATTAAAGTTTTTTTATATAATTAATTTCATCATTTTATTCGTATTATTTATTTGGTAGGAGATAATTTTTATTTTTTAGTTTAAAGTGTGAATGGGATAAATCTGTACCCCCTCATCCCCCCCCTCTAAACCCAATAATTAGGAGCTAGCGATGTCTATGAACTATTCTTTACTTAAATAACTGTGACATTTCTGGTAAAACTTCGCTGAAACTGAGCTAAGTCATTTTATGCATTTTCTATTTATGACCCAATAAAAGATAAAAAAAAGGTGCCGTCTGTCTGTCTGCGTGCCTGTACCTCGGCCTAGAACCAGAACCATTTTAACGATCAGGCTATACCTTTGTATTTAGGGTTTTCATAAGGTTCCCCCGAGGGTTTTTGGAATTATATAATCTAGCCCTGAAATTAAGAATATTTAGTAGACAAGGGTCAAACAAGAAAAATCGACTTTCTCAAATTTTACTATAAAAATGTTGATAAAATTTTGTATCTAAGCATTGTTTAACATTCCAAATAAAATGCAAACTCTCATTTTCCCATAAAAATGACTTTAAGGGTACTTTATAAGAGCAGAAATTTCCAATTTTGATCATATCTCCGCCACTATTTATAATGCGAAATAACTTATCATAGTTAAGTTGTAGTACTATTGGAAATAAAAATATTTTATAAATAATACTTTAAAATAAAACCAAATAGTTTCTGAGCTATAAGTAAATGCACATTTATTGCAGCTCTTTGAAAACAGAAATTGAGCCTTATGATCTTTGGTGGACAGAGATATTCCTCTTTTCTCAATATTTTTATAACAGCGTTCATCTATGTATGATCTTTGGTTTAGTGTTTCTGCAACAATGTACGTTATTTCGTTTCACAAATCTTATTAGTAAATGTATCTATTTAAGATAAAAGAGAGAGAAAGTCTGTATGGTGCACCTAACCATTTATTTATTTAAGCTTACAGCTTAAAATGAGGGATATGTTTATTCATTTTGTCTTCATTTATGCGTGAATCATATTTTTATAAAAAGCACACAATTGAAATAATTTGATATCCCCAAACGTGTGAATACATCCTAGTGCTCTGCACTAGATCCACTATGAATGGTTGGTTAGTCGTAGCTAGAAGATAATCTCAGACATGGGCTTCATTGTACATGTAACATGCTGTTGTTATTCCAGTGCGTCAGGGCAGACAACTTCCCAGGGTCAACTCAGGTAAAGATAAACCGAAGATTAAAGAAGGTTTGACAAGAACGACTACATTTGCCTAACATTTGAGTGGTTACATTTCCTTCGTGTGCTTTTGGTCTGGGCACTTCATTCAAGCTTTCTGTAAAATCGTGTGGATTTTGATATGATGTAGATTTTGTGACAGTTATAAAAGTCAATAAAACAAAATTAATATATTTATACGTCATGTAATGTGATTTGTCAATGTCACCTTTCATGAATAATATTGATACTTATGAAATATTACCCATAATAAAAAGTAAAATGTAGCTTAATAAATTTTGACTGCAAAAACAAAAATGTTTGTTTTTTCAAAAAGTTGTAACCTTCTCAAATCCTTCAGTAGCTAGTCATTTTTCTGATAAATCCTCTCTTTATATTTAGAATATTTAAGCTATTTTAATATATTATATTTATTTTGCAGTATATTTTTCCCCTTGTAGTTTTTTTTCCTAAGGTTACTTAATGCGTTTAAAACTTTCCCCCTCCATTCCTAATATATCCATTTTCGTTGGGATTTTTCTGTGAATTAATTGATGGCGAATACTTGATTTTAATTTGAAACTCAACGTTAGAAGAAAGAGGCAAATTTGGTGTATTTTACTTACACCTTAACTCTGCCATAAAATATCTTTTAGAGTATAACAAATAAGACTGTGCACTCACCTCGTCTCAGTGGGCACGCGGACTAAACGTCAAACTCCTCTAGTCTTGTTTACCGGTGACGGAGAGGTTGAGGGTTGAAACTCTGGTTGGGTGTATCGAGGATGGCTTTTAATAAATAATTTCCAACTCTTGCTTTACGAAAATGCGGATATATTTCCTTTAAATTCTACTTTACTCATATATATAGTCAATTAGTGTTATTAAATGCGTTTAGCCTGAACAGGTGATAATATTCGTTGGACAATAATGATGGCCATCTGTCTGGCCCTTTGGCGAATCATATGTCAATTTTGAGAAGGTAGCCCCTAAGCCAAAGCCTTTAAATTTAAAAATTGTAAATAGGAAATTAATTCAATCTATTATAATTTTAAATACCATATTAAAATTCTCCCTTTTAAATAATTTGGAAGGTTAAGATTTTAGTCACATCCTCGTTAAAAAAAAAAATCAAACGATGTCAATCGGTTGGTTAAGATCCTTGGGAATCATTGTCAATCAAAGGAATAGTTTCACGTTTTAAACATGTAGATAATATACATTTTACTAAACTGACCTGGCCACAGGCTGGAAACAGTTGTTGTTGTTGTTGATGATGATGATGATGATGAAATAATATAAATCACTTGCGATAGGAGTGGATAGAACTTCACTATCACCAGAAGCTCCCCAAAATGTAATTGTGGGCCTACAGTAATAATGCTCTCATGGAAGAAAGTAGGACATTTTTCCAACGGATATTTAAATCTGGAAGATTATGAGGTAGGAGTAATAAGGGAAGTTTTGAGAAAATAAGCCCGTATTATCGTGGTGACAAAATAGGGGAATCACCGTGAAAAATCATATGCTAAACCCTCTCCGCTCCTCCCCCCGCGCCTCCTCCACCTCATGTTGACCCGGCCGAGATTCGTTCTCCGACCTCCAGTCAACGACAATGCAGTTTATTGCGATTGCCAACACCTGAAGGGATGATTTTGGTTTTAAAATTATAATCTGTCCGAGGTAAGTTGACGATTGTTGACGCAAGAGCCTGAACTTGACAGTTGAAGGTGCAACCACGTGCCTCACGACTCTTGGCTATCTCAACGTTCTCTGAACGGGGCCAGCACACTCAAGAGAACACAGTACGACTGTCTTAGCAAATCATTCTTTGGGTGTACGTACACTCAAGCTACACTGAAAGTTTGTAGTCGTCTTACCTCCGGCTTAGAAACGCATTGACACATGAAGGTCATTAGGGAATCTCACTTTGAGTGACTATACTATGGCACTATCTTATAAGCTACACAAGCTGTTCTCAAACCTTTTAGAACCACTACCCACTTTGTTTTGATGAGCATGAGGGGGGAGGAGGGGGAGNTTTTTACTACTGCTTAAAAAAAAGTATTCTTTAAATTGAAAAATGGCAGCTGCACACATTAATAGAAACCGGAACCTTTGGCTTAGTATGCCAATGATTTTACCACTGAGCTATCCAAGAGTCGTTCCGTGTAATTCTTCACTCACATTTTAAGGCAGAGTCTGTGATAGATTTGCGGGAATAGTCCCAGGTTTTATAGGTCCCGTGTTTGATTCTCGTGCCCAGGTGTCATTTTTAAATTTAATGAATGCAATATTTAGATGCGGCTGTAATTGTAACTAACAAATATATTAGTTTGTCTGTTTAATTAATTATTTAATATAACTTACAAATACTGATCTATTTATCAATAATGAGGTGTGTGTGAAGGGTGCGCTATCTGGTTTCTGTTCTTCTTCTTAGCACCACGTCTTACTACCTGTTCAGGTTATACCATATGTACTAATTACGCTAATTAGTTAAGAGGCTTAGCCTAGATAATGTTTATCAGCATTTGCGGTGAGGGTGGAAAACAATTTTGGGAAACCAACTTCACTACACCTGATGGGGTTTCGAACCCCTATATCCCTGTCATTGGCAGTCTAGTCCAACATGAGAGTGACGCCTTAGATCATGCGGCCACCGAAGCGGGTTTTTTCTTGCTCCTATATTTCATTTAACCAGTATGTTCAACACATTACCAGCTTCATCCAAGTAGTTATTATGGATGAGAAGGTAGTTTTAGAAGAAATGCTATCACACTGGTGTGGAGAGTGGGTGGGAAAACTACGTTTTAGTAACCCTGGCGGAAAAAATAGCTCCACCCTCCAATATTCCACATATTTACATTCATGGCGCAAGGTTTGTGAAGGTTGACTTTAGGAGTGGGATCGAGCTTTACCACGAGATCTGGTTTAATCTCCAATTCAAAAAGGTCCTTTAATTCCATAGCCGAAGCTCGAGTTCTTTCACTTTTATAGAAGTCCACTAATGAACTAATCCAGGGGCTAGCAGCCTTTTCTTTGGCCCCGATAAAATTTTACATTTATCCAAGGTCCCGCAGTAACCATTCGTTTCCCCACTCAACTTTTAATTCCCTTTTTTTTTCTACACATCTTCTATTTATTCCATATTCAATATTACATTATTATTATATTATTCAATATTTCTTCATTTGCTCACTTTGCTCGTTGGGGGCCCACTCTCAAACCCGCAGTGAGTTTTCTATGCAAGTGGATGTAAACTAATGTAATTAATTCCAGAGCCGTATTTTGATAGGTCTTACCGTTTAGCCACAAGAGACCTCCAAAGAAAGGTCCGCAACAACTTTAAAGTTGCTCCGATATTTTGAATTTTTTTCAGGGGTTAAATTTTTTTTAAAAACTTTTTGGAATTTTTCCGTCGGTTACAGGCTAGAAGCTAGAAGTTTGTCAAAGTTCACGTTTCTATCTCATCTAGAGGTTGGTAAACATTAATATCAGTGAGTGAGTCAACCAAGTGGCTTTATAGTAGTATAATAATAACATAAAATGTACACTTCGTTTACCTGAATGGCAGCAGTTTTATCCATCTCTATCTTATAATCTGTAACATAGTGGAATAATGCAAGGTGAGCTTACCTTTTAGTGAAGATGTAGTCTTCTTAGGTGATCAACAAAAAGATTGCTGCGAGATGACCTTTTGCCAACCCCTGAATTAGTCTAAACTAATCTAGCCTGCCAAAGTCAATTAAAACCTTAAAAGAGACAAGCCAAATTTACTGAGCATCATTTAGTGGAATTATAATCATTTGTAACTGTGTACATAAACTATAAGTAAATAGTGTATGATAGGCCTAAGCTTTACTTATATTATGATATAAAGCCACGAGCATTTTTTACGTTACTTATGAAAATATGCTTGAATTTTCTAACTTGATCTTCCTATCATCATAATTAGATCATCAATATTGCGTTTGGTTTGCTGCAGCTCTCCACTTTTGCTTATCCTTGGCTTCTTTTTTTTTACGTTTTCTACCTTTTTCTGCCAAATAATCCACTATATGATTCATGTTCCCCAATCTTGGTCTCTTTCTTGAATTTTTTCCTTCCACATCGCCTTTATCTTGGTTAAACTATCATGTCTCAGTATGCGAGCTACCATGTTTACTCTTCTTTGCTGTAAACATTTCCAAAGTTTCTTTTCTTCATTAGATTGTATTAGCCCTTCTGTTTTTGATATCATCTCTACCTATGATATTTTTAATATTATTCTGGCACAGATTTATCTGATTGCCAAACCCTTCCTTCACCTCTGACAAGAAGTGTATTAATCACAAATTGTGAATGTGTGGAATACCAGGCCTCCGACGTGGTTCGGATACCACATTAAACTGTAGGTCTTCCCATTTCATTTCACAATCACCCTACCATTACACATTAGCATAAGTGCATATAACCCGAACGGGTAGTAGGACGCGGTACTAATAATAATAATAATGAAAATAATAATAATAATAATAACACTATTCTGTAGCACCCTGTATACAATACTATTTACCTTTCAGTAATGCCAATAGTCACTGTTTCACAAGAGTGAAGTGAAACGCTCAATGTGTAAGCTTTTAGGAAGCTTTTTCCTATTTCCAAATTTACGCTAGTCGAGCTTAGAAATGATTTATTTCAATGAAAAGATTTCTTCTCTTGAGCTATTCTACATATAATATCTTTCTTGCTTCTGTTCTCTTCGATTATTTGACTTCCTAGGTAGCAGAAAAACTTCAGTACTTCTTCTAATTCTATATTCATTTCTTGAAGATAATCTTCATTTTCAGTACAAACAGCAACGTCAGCTAAACAAAATGTGTTGATAAGTTCTTCTTATATTCTAATTCCAGAAATAATATTTTCTTTTAGCTCTGTTAGTTATCCTTCCACATAAGCGTTAAATATCATCAGAGATTGGTTGCATCCTTGTCTAACAAATTTTATTATTTTAGCTTCCTCTTCAAGTTAAATAACTCAATGATTTATTGCTGTCTGATTTTTGTATGGATTGTAATTATTTTTCGGTCGTTGTATTTGATCCCAAGTTTTCTCAAAATTTCATATATTTTATTCCATTCCACATCACGTGAGTTGTAGACCCTAGGTTAAGAGCACCTGTTCTATTGGGAGAGCTTTAAAATGATGTAATATATTTAAAATATGACAGTAATTTTAATACTTGGGATTATTGCTACAAGACCGTGTCCATTTTTAGGGTGGGTTGAGTTGGGGAATAGGGTGGGGGGGGGGACTGGTTGGTTAGAGGTTTCACCTGTGCTGGCAAGACGTGGCAAGTGACCTCAAAAGGAAATGCAAGGATTTTTTTTAAACGCTTAGAGTGATTTAAATTTTAAAGTTTAAAAAAATACATAACTAGGGTTGTAAAGACCAATAATTTTTATTTTCCCAATTATTTACTATCCTAGATATTGAAAAGTGGTCTAACACAAAAAATACATTACGATAGCGAAATTTTTTTTAGCGAGGAGTTTGAACTCCAATACTATCCCTCATAATTACGGCCCTAATATATTCACAGTTTTGCTATAGATACAATAATACAATATTGAAAATGTTAACTAACTAAAGTCAGGACACCCTTGATATAGACTTAAGCCTACCGATAGTGGATTGTCAAAAATCCACGAGCAGTGAAAACTTACGAGAGTTGAAGTAGCTGATAAAATATATATTTAATCTTTTATTTCTGAAGGTAGAAGAATATAGATAACTTAAAAACAAATAACGTCTAGACAAAATAATAAGCTAGTTGGTAAATAAAATACATTTACTGCACATTTACGACTAATATTATGTTTTCCCCTTCACTTCCCCTTATTACCTGTTAGGGTTTTACGCATGCATATTAAATATAAAGTAGTAGGGACAAGGGAGGTGGGGATTTAGGAAAAATGTACCTACATTTGTGTGGATGGAGAGTGGGAGACTATTAAGTAAAAAATACCCTCATAATAGACATCCTGGATTCAAACCCCAACCCAGGGAAGCCTAGTGGTTTTGGAGTAAGGTGCCAGACTTCTGTGCTGGGGGTCAGGGGTTCAACCCTCGGTCCCGGCACAGATTTATCTGATTTCCAAATCCTTCCTTCACCTCTGACAAGACGTGTATTAATCATAACTAGTGAATGTGTGGAATGCCAGGCTTCCACCGTGGTTCGGATCCCACGTTAAACTCTAGGTTCTCCAATTTCATCTAACAATCACCCTACCATTACACATTAGCGTAAGTGCGTATAAACTGAGTGGGTAGTAAGACGCGGTGCTAATAATGATAATAATTATAGTAATAATAATAATAATAATAATAATAATAATAATAATAATAATAATAATAATAATGACCCAGTAACGTGGTTTCTTCCTCATCCCTACCCCCTTAGAGTAATTATAATACATGCGTTTAATCTGAACAAGTAGGGAAAACTACCCCAATGAACATTTCAGAACCCACATCAATAGAGGCGCAATATGTTTGGCAAGCTGATTTATTCTAGTTTGTAGGTAGTGGGAAGTTCAGGGTTCGCATCCCTGCTGAATGTACTGAGGGTAGTTTTAACTAAATGGTATCTCACTATCCCTCCGCATGAATGAGCGTATCTGAATCTAAGTTCTACCATATTAGTTTCCTAAAATTAGTGTAGTAAAATGGGTAAAGCCTGGTTGGGTAGTAAGACGCATTGAGGAAAACCAACACTGATCTGGGTTTTGAGACCAGGCATTTCTGTTAACTGTGATAAAGGGAAATAGTTAAAACGCCTTACGCCAATTATCTATATATCAAGGACTTTGTTTTTTCTAAGGTGAGAATGTAAGGGACGCGAAAAAAAAAAGGCTAGTGTTTTTGCAGTTTCTATAGCAAAATTTTTTTTTGTCAAAAGAAATAAAATATTTCTTCAGTAAAAACATAAAGAGTTTAATCTTATTAATATGGTGACCTCATGAGTTCCTGAATATCTGTCAAGGGAGTCTCTTAGAATTGAATGATAACTTGTTCTCTTCATTTAAAAAGTTTGTCATCTAATGTCACTATTCTCATGATAGATATTCAACAACTGTTGATATCACCATATGAATGAAATTAAACTCTATTATTTGTACTGAAGAAATATGGTATTTTATTTGTTTTGGCCAAAAAATGTTTTGTGATAAAAACTGCAGAAAACACTGGATTTTTTTTTCGAATTCCCTACATCCTCACCTTAAAGTTAATTAGCATACTTTGAGAAAATTGCTATGAATCCTCCCCCCACTCCCGACAGCTATCTTAACCAAATCTACCCTTTTAAAACTAATCAACATTTTCTGGAAGGTTGATTATTTTATTGTGAAGTCGTGGTTTCCCCCAAATGAATAATGAGTGCAAGATGTTGTTTACAGCCTTGGTCCTTGGGTGACTACACAAGGTCATTATTTTGTGAGGTAAGAAGAGTTTTCAAATCTTGACCACTCGCTTTTCTGAAAACTGGTTTTTGGAAACTCCCATCCTTTACGCTTCATTAGTCGAATTTTTTTTGCACCTTGTCTTCCTTTTCATACGGGATATTCACATTAATTATATAAATTAGAACGGTAGCATTTAGAAGAAATATAGCCGCATTCACATAGATGAAAAGTGAGAAACAATCTAGTAAAAGTAAAAACATTTTCTGAACATATGGCTGGGATTCAGGCACCAACTTCTACGTCACATTCAAACCAGAAATGATGCCCTTGATGTTTAGTCTAGTCAGCGTGCTCATCTACGCAGGTTTCTACTTATAGGATATTGTCATTGGTGTTGCAATCAGACGCTTTAGACGTCGTTTTAACGTGTGTTTATCAAGTTTTACGTATAAAGGCCTAAGAATTAGAAGTCACCCAGTGTTTGGAAACGCCTTACGTCTATTCGACGTCGGTGCTGGTTAGTTCTCTACTTTCGTCCATACTTAATTTCCCAAAATAGTTTTCCACTCACGCTTTATACAAATTCGAGTACACTTGCTCTAAATTCAGCCTTACTCATCCCTAAGCACATTAGCGTAATTATTACGTGTGCTTATAGCCGGAAAGGGTAGTAAGACGCGTTTAAAACTAACAATGTTTTAAACAGCAAATTTCAATATTTGTAATACTCAGCCTCATGCAATAACAAGCATAATCATTAGCACAAGTAATTCATAAATTGTAAGACTGGCAATGAGCTGAAAATGGTGGCGAATAAAATAAATAAATAAAGTATGAACTCAGAAAGAAACCGGGACGAGTTGAGTTCGAAATATTATTAGGTCTGGGAAAAAACTCATCACAAACAATTATGTTTGGTAAAACCTTACACACATAATAATCAGTCCGATCAACTTCCACAGACTTGGAGAAATTATTCCCTCTTTCCTAAACGAGTTCTAGTTCTGGCCCTCGGTTGCTGCACGGGAATCCCCTGAAGTATGTGAAATATCACAGAGCGTGCAGTTTTACACTTTTGTGTTCAACCTGCCGTGCTGTTACATAACAGAGCGGGTTCACGACGATTATAACGGACGTGCCGCTTATTTGCTTTTAGCATGCAGACTTTACCTTGAGCAGCCAAGTGAATATTCAAAATGTAGAGATAGTTTACCGCATATAAAAAAAAAAGAGGCATAGAGGGGTCATTTTGATCTTTACCTTCCTCCTATAAGGCCAACATTAAATGCTGATTGTCAGATTATTTTAGCACCACGTATTACTACCCGTTCGAGCTTTAAGCATATGTACTAATTAATATAGTGTATTAGGAATGAGTAAGGATTACATTTAGAGGAAATGTACCCACATTTGCATGGATTAAGATTGTAAAATCATTTAGAATATACCACAATCAGTACACCAGGATTCGAACCTCAATCTCCCCATCATTGGCAGTTCAGTCTATTGAGAGACGTCTCAGACTATTTGACCACCGAAGTGGGCTGACTCTCAATGGTTTAGAGGTAAAACATAAGGTGGTTTATGTGTTTATCAGGGCCGTGCGCAGGACTTTTGTAAAGGGTGGAGGGTCAATAATCAATTTTTTTAATGATTAGGTTAACTGGTTAGAGTTAAAATAACCTAATAATGTGATATAGTTATGGTGACACATAAAATATTATTGAGTTGTTTTCTTAAGTGATGAAAAATAATTTAAATACTTTTATTTTATTGGGACGATAAAAAATTAAGCACAAAAAATCCCACAATCATTCGCAGCACTCAACCATTTATTGACACATCGATACCAACAATTTGTCCCAGTTGGTACACGATATACATTAAACTTTGCATTATATTTATATTGTTTTATCTAGTGTAATTTTATTTCTTAACGGAAGGGATTTGAACTCCCCTTTTACCCGTACGTAAGGTATTAAATACTCAGATATACTTATTCATTTCCTATTGGTTCTCAATTAGTTAAAATATATGAAGCTACACGTGGTATTTTTAAGACTATAGGGATAAATATTGTCTCTAACAGATTCGACGCATATTAAAAAAACTATGTTAGTGTAATCGAAAGCAGTTTTTCTCCAGATCTATACTTATAAAATAACATGTCCTGATTGATTGACTGACTGACTGACTGATTCATCATCGCCGAGCGCAAACTATCAAGGCTACACGCATGAAATTCGGACTGTATATTCATTTTGTTATGTAGGCACCCACTAAGAAAGGATTTTAGAAAATTCCACCCCAAAGGGGTCAAAATAGGGGATGATAATATGTATGATAATATGTATGAAAGTCCGTCATTTTGAAAGTTACATAAACAAAATTTTGTATTTCGGTTATTGACGTAAAACAAATAAATACGTGTTTCAGGAATTTTGGAAATTTTATTTAATAAGGGATGAAAAAGGGGGTGAAAGTTTGTATCGGACTTGCATTATTTTTGATCTGAGGTCAAGTTATGGTCATCAACGTAACGTAATATTTTAAATTAATCTGTAAATACATATGTATATTTTCGTATTTGTATATAATCAACTTCCACGCGAGCAAAGCCGCGGGCAACAGCTATCTAGTACTTAATATATAAACAATTCCTTTGCAACACAATTTGACCATGTGAAGCTTTACTTGTCATTCTGCCATTGCCAAAGTTTGCCTTATTGATTCTAATTAGTCGTTTCCGATCACGGTCTCACGTTTAAGCAACTACGATGAGCAAATCCCATATCTATGATTCACCGTCAAGCATTTTTCACAACTTAAAATTGGAAATATATTAGTTTTTGATTTTAAAACCTAAATATTTTTTACTATTAATAGGTCCATATTCTTGTATTTGGATGCTTAACACATATTTATCTGCACCGCATCATACAACCTGTCTGGATAATCTCATTTAATTACTATAGTGGGATAAGAAGGTAGAATGTTTCAATAAATGTGTCCAAATTTATGTGAAATACATTTAGGAAAAAATCATTCTTAGTGCACCCAACAGGAATATGATTCTTGATTTGCACATCGCTGGCAAATCAGACTAGACGAGCCTGAACTTTAGTCCGCATGCCCACCAATGTGGACCAATGAAAGTAGATTAAGTCGTTGGCAATATTTGTTCTGAATGTACACAATTAAAATAGGCCCTTGAATAATAAGGCGGGAAGCATGTAATAAAAAGCCAACCGGAACAAATCTAATATATCAATGGTACGTTTTCTTCCATACTTATGGATATAAGAGGCCTGGGTTTGTTTCCCGACTTGGCTGAAAAGTGTATTCTGGTAGAATTGGGGCTACCTCCTTCACAGTAACGAATCAACGCCTGGTAGTCTGGGTAATGTGATTGTATGATGAAGCTAGTTTGTAGGTCATACAGTGATATCTGGGATTTCAGAAAGTACACGATAAACACCTGATACAAAAAAAAAAAATCAGTTTCCGACGAGTTTAAAAATGTATCATCGCGAAATCACAAAAATCCCTTTTTTGTAGAATGTCAAGTTAGTTGCTATGTGTGTCCTAGAGCTCATTAAAATGAAAAATCCTGGTAACAAATCGTACTAATAAACAAACGCGCATGAAGGTGGTCCAGTCCATGTCCACGTCCCACATGATTAACCGGTTAACACCAGCAGCTACATTTCCAGTCATCACCTCCAAATAGTGTTTTTTTTTTTACTTCTCTACTAGACGAAAACAAATATAGTAACTATATTAAGTTTTTACTTTAATGTGTCCAAACTTTTATACATGCGTACTTCTGGAGTCTATTATTTTATGAGGAAATGATATTAGGTTTATGTAAGTTAGTTTACAATTAGCATGAATGTATGATCTCCGTGTTTAGAAATGACACGTTAAATAAACGGTATATATATATATATATATATTCAAAATAGTGAATATATATATATGTTTATATATATATCTATATATAATGTGTTGCAAGTGCGTTTGTAAAATAGGTTCAACCCCCTCCTTCTATGTTAAAGTTTATTTACTTATTGTATAGTTTATATATATACGCGGATCACCGAATTGGTAGCTAGATGCCTTGCATATAATATGCACGGCGCGTAACTATCCACTCGTATATCTACACTAACGGGTTAGGTATAAGGAACATAACATTAATTTTAGGGGAAATATACCAGTATTGGCATGAAGGAAATGTAGAGAACGATTTATGAAAATAACTTCAGTGCACACTCCAGGACTCTATACCCCGACCTCCCTGTCACTGGCAAACCAGACTAGACGTAAACTGACTCCTTTGTACCCATGTCCACTGGTGTTGGTCTTCGAATCTTAATCCAAAATATACCTTATGGGACACGCGATTTAAGTAGCCAAGCGATGCACAAGTGATTTGAGATCCGCCATAGGTGCGGGACCAGGTGTTAATAACCCTTTGGTTGTGTTAACAGCCTGATAAAAGTAATAATAGCTCATTAACGATCTGACTGTAGAGTGAATCAGTGTGGGGGTAATTATCACTGGTGTCGTCAACTCTTAACATCTGGACGTCAATACGGCTGTCGAAATACATGTTAGAGCTGGTTACACAATTAAACAACTTTAATGCTGTGAAAACGATCACCTTATAGTTCCTGTAAAGTGAAGACTATTCTAGTGTTTTCTTAAATTTAAGACACTACGATGAACTTATCTTATTATTTACTTGACGTTCACTTAACGAAAGAGTTGTTTAATCCCGGAATCACGTTTACCTTAACGTCCACATAATACAATAATAACTTGATGTTCATGAAACACAGATCAGGATTCACGTAAATTAAAAACTCGAGCAAAGTGCAGACAATGAATTTGTACTGTTTGGAAATAAATTCTTCATCAAAATGTAATACAAGCATTCAATACTGGTTAGGCTGCAAGTACTTGCAATATAAACTTTACTGGATGTACAACAAAGTGTGTTTCAAGAGGTCATGCCATTTCAGATTTTACGAGACACGGAAAAACTATACTGAAAAAAAAAAATGTCTACATTCCATACACATACAAATGGAGTATTAAATAACAGTATTGACGTTGCTCGCAACATTATTGGCAAGTTATAGCATATGGTAGGTACCCTCCACTTATTGCTTACTTAACGTGAAAGTTTTCCCCTTAACGTTAAGTGAAAGTTAAGTTAACAGCATCGTAATGGCTTCCATTTGAAAATACGAGGAAAGCCCTTTATGTTATGTTACGTTACTTAATGTTAAGTGAACATTACGTTTATTGGGATCTCGGATATCTTTAACATTGCGCTACGTGAAGTGTGCCACTTGTTCCCGTCAGCCAATCATGTTGCCAGCAACATCAACACTGCTGCTGTTTAGTGATTCATTTGTTTGTTTGTGCTGTGCAGATGACTTCGTCAGTATAGTTTGTTTATCTGCATCACATAAACACAGAAAAGTCATACACTTTATTAAGCTGCCATTGTTAATAATCGAGATTCATTTTACCTTAGGCCCCTACAAGTCCAAATATTTGTATGTGTTTTTCTCGGTTTGCTACGATATTTTGCGTGAATCCTAATCACAAACTACATTTATTAACGCTACTTAAACATTAAGGCTGAAAACCAATGTATGATGTTTGAAAACAAGGTACTAAGGAAGATATTTGATCCTAAAAGGATGAGGCTACTGGGGAGTGGAAGAGGATACACAAGGATGAGTTATACATCCTGTACACATCAAAATAAATTTTTAGGATAGATAGTCAGCTCTCGTAGGTTAGTGGGCAGGACATGCAGCGCGCATGGGAGATTCTAAAACCTCGTTCAGAGTACTGACAGGTAAACTCAATGGGAAGATACCATTGGGAAGACCTAGACGCAGATAGGAGGATAACATTATAATAGACCTGAAAGAAATAGGTTTTAATGAGTGGAACTGGATAGAACTACCTCAAGATACGGATAGGGTGTAATGAGATGGACTGGATGGTAAGAGCTAGTTCAAGATAGGGATAGGTGGTGTACTTTTATAAGTGTGGCAATGATGGTTCGAGTTATTAATGCCACTTGAACATTAAGTGACCTTTGCGTAGCAATTAAGCTAATCGTGATTATGACACTAGAGGCACATAGTTTTTACTTTACAAAATTTGGTATTCACACAATATTTTCTTATACCTTACTAAATTTAAACTTTAGGCCAGTTAAAAAGCAAGGGTCTAGAATATAAGTTATGACATCTTATGGCATATTTTTTACTAAATAAAATAATTGATTGAAATAATTATGCCAGTGCCGTTGGGTAGATGGTTTATAAGTCCAGCCTTATAGTCTGTTTTACCGATGAGGGGGAGGTCAGGTTCGAATTCTGACAGGATATACTGATGGTGTTTTTTTTATAAATAGTTTTTCACTCTCTCGCTCCACGAGAATACTAGTACACGTTTTCGCCGTTCGGCTGTTGCCCGACATAGAACATCTGACTTGACAGATATGCCACGCCAGGTTGTCTATGAAAGGGCTGATTTGTTGTTTGAGTACCGAGTCATTCTCATGACTCTTAACCTCGCGAATGAACTTGTTTACCTGATGAAATGGAACAGATGAAATGAGCCTGCAGAATACTACAGGTGTGTGGTTTTTGTAGCCCGACACAGGACATTTCTACCTTGACTACACGTTTTCTAAATTATGCCCATAATCGTAATTAATATATATACGTATAGCCCGAACGAATACAAATACGCTATTAATATATTTTTAAATCAACTATTTATTGATTTTATTTTTATTGAATATTTTCCTAACATTTTCACCTGTTTATAATTTGATGAGAATACGGGTGATAACTTTTTATTTTTTCACTCCGGATGACTATAAACACCCATATAAATACTATTCTGTCCGTATGGTATGCCAAAATAGTTCTGACTTTTCGTTTCCAATATCCCAAACTTGTGAGGTCCAAACTTTACGACTTTGCGGTGAAAGTCCCAATTATGCCTGTGATAACTGATCACTGATCAGCTATCAGCCAGGGTAAGACTACTACGTTTTAGGGTAAAAGGAATGCTCGCTATATCTGGAATATTTAAATCTAAAAACCACACCAACCTTTCCAGGTATTTCCTCCACTAATATGTTCGAATATTAAAGTTTTTAGTCATATAGTCTTGAGAAACTATTCTTCTATTTTGTGACAGAAACTAGTTCTTAGAAATCCGACGTTGCGGATAACCCAAGCGAGTAGTTAGACATTCATCACGGAAATAAGCAATAAATACATAGTTTGATTCATCCTCTAAACTAGTTAGCATTTACGCTCTTAAAATAATTAAATGATAAAATTTTAATTCATATATAATTGTAAAAGTTTGAATAAAATCATTTATAACAAATTGTTATAAAATTCCCGTGTACGTGATCCTAGATTGCAGAAAGCCTAGATCAGAACACAAGTATAGCTCAACAGAACTGAATATTAGAGGACATATAAATAACGGTCAAGTAGGCCTATGTAGATTTCTTACAATCAAAACAACAAAACTAGAGCGGGATCGTCATTACAAGAACCTTTTAAATACCATGCAAATTATATACAGAGAAACCAACATCGAAAAAAGTCACTTAATTCATGACCATATTAAGAAGAGTGTTTTTAAAGTGAGTTTGAGATTCTTCCCCCCCACTCACACTCACCCATGAAAATATTATTAATAAATAATCAGGTATATTTGTAGACAATCAGTATAGTAACTTATTGGAGTTATATAAAACTTATGGCAGCTTCAAACTCCAATATGGTAAACACAAAAATGTAATTAACTACAAGAAGTATTCACGTTCAAATAATTCACTGGCATCTCCTGTTAGGGGCCGCAGGACTTCTTAAACTGTGGATTGCGACCCCGTATGGGGTCACATAGCGGAATGTGGGGGTCACGAGAAATTTGGCAACAGTAAAAGGTTTCTGAAAGCTAACGACAAAAAAATTAGTTCAAAATCCAACGCGTAATGAAGCCGAGGTGTTTCTGGCAGCACTCGCCAGTGTTGCATCGCGAGACTTCACTGCAGCCATGGTTCTGAACCCACAACATGCCCACCTTGCACTGCACATGCGCAACGCCAACGAACGCTGCAAGAAACACCTCGGCTCGGATTAGAGACTATTGTATTTTATTATTATTATTATTAGCACCGCGTCTTACTACCCGTTCGGGTTATACGCACTTACGCTAAAGTGTGATGGTAGGGTGATTGTGAGATGAAATGAAGGACCTACAGTTTAACGTGGAATCAGAACCACGGTGGCGGCCTGGAATTCCCCACATTCACAAGATGTCTTGTCAGAGGTGAAGGAAGGGTTTGGTAATATTGTATTTTATGATTTTTACTGTACAGAAAAGTTTTCTGCTCTCACAGAAACATATAATAGCTTACTTACGGAAAATAAGGACTTTTAATATTTTCCTATCGTCATTCCTCTGAATGTAAGTATCAAATTATCAAGCGACGCAGGTTTAAAACTTGAGTTGACTAAAAAACCATAAAATTAATTTTGGCTTAGGATTAGAACAGAATTTCCAACAATATCTGAAATGGCCCTAAACATACGTCTGTCATTTTAAACTACGTATTTATGCAAAGCGGCGTTCTCAGTATTAACGATTATAAAAATCAAAACATGGTTCAACTCTAATAAACATTAAAGATTGGCTACGTTCTTCAGTATTAAATATTTAACCAAGATTTAATTCTTTATATAAAAATAAACAAGCAAATCCATCTCATTAGCATGGACATTTGTTTTCATCTTTCATAAATGGTAAGATTATATGTAGACCTATAACACAGAATTGTTTTAAAATAATTTTTTAATGAAATTTTATTATCAGTAAATGTTTGGTTCGCATACCTAGTTTAAAAACCTATTTACTCGGGGTCGCGTCAAAATTTCTATGGTGAAAGGGGGTCACGAGTGGAAAAAGTTTATGAAGCCCTGTGTTATAGGACTTCTCCCTCCCTCCACCCCACCCAGAATCCCCTCCCCCCTCCATTACAGCTAAAAAAAAATTAATCTAGGTACAATCTTAACTTCATTTATCTTGGCAGACCTCCAAATTGACACCATACCTCAAGAGTATTAGATGTAGAGTTCATGGTTTGACATATGCAAACAATAAAATAGATTTAGTAAACTTTTTAAGTTCTTCTCGGGACGTTCCGAACGTACAAACCAAAGCAAAAACAAAACCAGAACCACAAGATTGGAAGGGAGTTTCCACAATGATTTAGTGGCGAGCTTTTAATAGCTCTGTGGTCCGTAAACTTGAAATAACTTGTCGTAGGTTTTCCCCTTAATAATAATAATGGAGGCGTTTCTTTCAACCTTGTTCTTCATCCAGTGGAATTTTTTAAATTTAAGCAGATTAAGCGAAAGCAAAACATAAATGGAGAGTTTCATGGGTGCGTCGACTTTCTTGTAAACGACATAAACAATTACTTGAAACATCTGCAAGTTATTATTATTATTATTATTATTATTGCTATTTAACGCAGACTTTCTTAAGTCTAGTACTCAATTGGAAATAATTTTCAGGAAACTTTGTTTGCAAACATATGCGAATGATGTTGCTCTTGTTTAAGAAAGTTTTTTTTGTGTGTTTTACGGAAACTGTTTGGGATATGTTTGAAACTTGTTTGCCCTTTTCCTTTGTATTTCCAAAAGATGAAACGATGTTTCTTGTCTTCCGATGGGTTACAAGAAACAAAGATTTCTTGTCTGGACTTGTTTGCGAAAATTATCGACATCAATCAACGTGGATCAGTCTTAATCTACTGATCACACAGAGCACATCAGCTAATTATTTTCCTCTTTTGTTCTATTTTGTCATGTCTTGGACAACTGACCAAACTCTTAAACTGATATATTATTATTAGCACCGCGTCTTACTACCCGTTCGGGTTATACGCACTTACGCTAATGTGTAATGGTAGAGTGATTGTGAGATGAAATGAAGGACCTACAGTTTAACGTGGAATCCGAACCACGGAGGAGGCCTGGCATTCCCCACATTCACAAGATGTCTTGTCAGAGGTGAAGGAAGGGTTTGGTAATCAGATAAATCTGTGCCGGGACCGAGGATTGAACCCCGGCCGCCAGCACAGAAGTCTGACACCTTACCCCTAGACCACCAGGTCACCCTTAAACTGATATAAATATTTCATACCAATACACTGTAGTGGGTGTGACATCTGAAGACTACGAATATTGTGTCTAAAAACGAAATGTTTTAAATGAAATCGAAAAAATATTACATAGTTAGTTAGTTTTAATGAGGTTAAAAAAAGAAAGCTAAAAGCCCTTTTAGTATACAATTTTGTAGAGAGCCCAAGAACTATTTGAAATAAAAATAAATAAACTGGACACAAATGTTTGATCTTAGAGTTCTGGAAGTGAAACATTATTTGTAAAATTGTTATCAAACATTATGACAACAATTTGTTTCTTATATGTTCAAACTGTTTTCCTATGTTTTTAGCAGCAGGAAACATATAAGAACATCAGGAAAGAGTTTCCAAACAAAGTTTGGAAATAATATCTCCGAGTATTTACTAGGCCTTAGATAATTGACTACATCACCACATGACTTAAAATACATTTTTAACCATCAATTTAATTTATAATTAATCTAATTATTTGTAATTACATTGTAATTTATATACAAATTTATGACCACGCTAACAACCTTTAAAAATTAACTATCTAAATTTATAGAATAAGAAGTTAGCTTTGAGCTTTATTAGTATTTTTGAAATTAAAATAGACAAATGTGTGTATATGGGGTTTCTAAAATTAATTATTTGTACTGATGTAAACCTAACTATTTTTGGTTGCATTAATGATTTATTAAGATAATGAATACATAATATGATGTATTAGTGAAATAACAAATTGTTAAAATATACTAAATAATGATTGTGAATTTGGTTGATTTAATTTGATATTACAAATGTTTTGTTTTTAAGATCTGTTCTATTATTATTTTCTTTCTTTAAGTTACTTAATACAATTTTAAAATAGTATTAATTAATTAATTATTAATAATATATAACCTTGTTAAGTATAGGGCATGGTGTTACACTTTAAATTCACCAAACTTAATAAAGATATTAAAATTTTTAAAAAATAACTCAAGAAGAGACACAACAGTTGGTGTTACGCCATCAATTCATCAATCTATCAATCAATCAAAATATATAGACTTCATCTCTCCAGTGACAAATGTTTGGGCACATGCTGGGAATTCTGGGGTCCTTAAACCCGGTAAACAAATGCCGCTAATGACTTATGATTGAGCTGAGGGTTCGGAAAAAACGTGGAAAATAAAATGTTGAAAATATAATTTCTAATAGATTAATATGAGTGATTAATGGGTTAGTAGAGAGCAACTCTATTTCCACTAAATCCTAGTTTTGATTATCTTTGCAAAAAGGCAATTTCATGATAACCTTTCTTTTCAAGATATATATTTATCAGCAAGTCTTACTACCTGTTCAGGTTATACACATATATGATAATAATTCCAGTGGGGTAGGCTTTAGGAAGGAAGCACATTAAAGATAGTTGACTCGAATTTGCTCGGTAGGATAGTATGTAAACACTTAAAGAAAAGCATCCTCAATAGACCATACCGGAATAAAACCCTGGTCTCACCGTCATCTTTAGGCGATTCTAATATGAGAGTGACGCCTTAGACCACTCGGTCACGAAGAAGTGGTATATACCCCCACCAAACAATACGAAGAAGTGGTATATACCCCCACCAAACAGCACGGAGAAGTGATACACACCCCACCAAACAATACGAAGAAATGATATAAACCCCCACTAAACAGTACGCAGAAGTGATATAAACCCCTCACCCCCAAACCAGTGGGTCCAAAGTAAAAAAAACAACAACTGGTATTCTGAGACAAACCATTTGGCATCTAAACCACCCCACACAAAATTGTAGAGGATAAGAAGAATTTAATGAATCTACCGTGGTAATTTTTTGAATATTCAACGTCTCAACTATGTTGCCCCTACCTCTCGACCATCACCCCATTCTTTCTACAAGTGCTGTGACCAGATAACCTTGACCGTGTGATGGACGTAACTTAACCAAACGCAACCAGTGGATCGAATAACTAACTGGTCCCTATTCAATATTTATTAACACTAATTCAAGTACTGGTGCCCTAAGGCTTTGAGCACGTAATTACATCTCTCTACGGTACGCTGATGCTAAAGGATCAGAAACAAATGCCTAACACGAAACGTAGCGCATGAGAGAGAGAGAGAGATCAAATAGAGAGGTAAGACGATGCCACTAATTAATGTTGTGGCTTAGTGCAGGATGTCGGTGATAATTAGGACAATAAGCTGCCACCCCGTCTGTTTGCGCAAAGGAAATTATGGTTTCACATGTACTGTATGTATTATATATTCAAGGTCATCATTTGAGGAACTTTCCTATTCTACGCTACTCATTCCATTTCTCGTGAGTAAGCTTTTCGAAACTCTCCTTAGTTGTATTTTATGTGTACCGCATCTCATCACCCATCCAAGATATTCGCATATTTGTGCTTATATGGTAGTGATGAGAAGGGTAGATTCTAGGGGAAATTTACCAGCATATGCTTGGAAAGAAAGTAGGAAACAATTTAGAAAAAAAACCCCACTAAAACACAGATCTGAGATTTGAACTCCAGACTCCTCGTCACTAGCAAACCTTCCGAAACGAGACTAGCAGCTTTGTCTAAGTGCCCACCGATGCGGAACCCTTTAAAGTGGTATGGAAGGTAACGTTAATCAAGGTATAGCCTTTTTTCCAGTATATTTAAACAATATACCTTTTTGGATGAAATGAATACAATTTTGATTCAGAAGAAACATTAGGACCGGTTGCATAAACATTATATTGATTCTTTAATCACCGGATTGCCATTCAGGTTGATATTAGATCAATAAAAGTTCGGATTACAGCAAAGTTAATTAGAGATCAAAATATATGATCACTTAACCATAGATCTGATCAAATAATCAAGTAAACCAACATGGCAACATTGTAAAAAGCACTATATTTGAAAAATCTGATTGTGAAATGACCTAGATTTATACATAAGGTTGGCTATGGTGTATAAACTTTATGTCTCTGGTAGCCTAGGCTTCCTGATATTTAAATATTAATCTCAATAAATTGCAATATCGGGCTCGTTCCACAGTAAAAAAGGTTTTGATATTGTTTAGGGATAGGTATTGATAAAAAAAAGTATACTCACAAAAATGTACTCATTCTAAACCTTATCTCAAATCTTATTTCTCTGTGATAAAATAAAAGTAAATTTATTTCCTGTAACAGCTTTGGATCTCAATCATTCTCTTTAACTTCATTGTATGGTTTCATCTTAAAGCCGCGTCCAGGCTAGAACAGAACAACTAACACGAACACGTTCGCGACAAGTGTTGACAGAACATAGTAACAAACGTTGTTCGTTGTTCTGTTCGGCCCCGATCCACCAGTTGTCGGTTTTTACCCGTCGCTTCAACGATCCTGTTCTAGTCTGAATGTGTTCGCGAACATTTCCTCGAACATACAGTCATTGGCAGAACATCAGTGGAGTCGTACATGTGCTTTGATATTTGTAAGTATGCTTGAATATATCTTTTGGATAGAGTATTTCTTTGTATGTGTGTTGAGTTAAAAAAAAAACAATAATTTTTTTTAGCACCGCGTCTTACTACCCGTTCGAGTTGTACACTTTAAGTACTAATTACGCTAATGGATTAGGAATTGGGAAGGTTTAATTAGAGGAAGTGAACCCGCATTTGCGTGGAGGTAGAGTGGAAAACCATTTAGGAAAAAACACCCCCAGTTCACCCGACCGAGATTTGAACCTCGATCTCCCCGTCCTCAGCAGTCGAGCTAAACACGACAAGCGCGTTAGCCAACTACGCCACCGAGGCGGGTTTAGCAATAATTATAATAATAATTTATTTTATTTTAGCAGATTGTATAGTAATGGAATGCTGTACACACTTCACTGGATTGTTTTGAAATGTTATAAAAATTTTCTAACTAACAAAAGTTTCTCCATTTTCGAAAAAAACGGAGCGTCAGAGTTATCTTTCTTGAACTGGTATTACATTTTTAAATGGTGTGTCTTTTTTTATAGAAATGTTCCGTCCAATTAAATTTACTAAGATTTAAAAATCAGATGAATGCATTCGAGTAAAGTTTTTATAGATTCCATAGATAGACTGGCATTGCACACCTGCCAATAAGCTCGACCCGCTGTATACATTTCTAATTGTCATCCACCATCGGTGGGGTTTTGGTCTTTTTTACTTTGGTAACTATTAATAATAAATATGTATGCTGTCGTTGCTACTTTCACGCGCGTACTCATTGCACCACAGATATTGAACCATAACTGAGTTAGATGGAAATAATTATGGAGCTACCAACTACGGGAACACGTTGCGAACTTGTTCTCGATCGAGTTCTGTTCAAGTCCTCCTTAAAAATAGGTCTCACTCGAATTAAATATATAAAAAACATTTATTACCTTTATTATATAACCTAAATAATAACTCCACCACTAATTCAGTTTTTAAAACGTATAGGTTATGTATTCCATCAATAAGATGATCAGAGAATCAAACATTTGATGGGAGAGAATTAGCTTATTAGTTTGACCAAAGATTTGATCAACAATTACGTCCTAATCGGGAATAGTGCAACTGAATATGTGGTTAGAAACACTGATTGGAGATCAGCTTACATCTGAACTTTGATCAAGACACTGATTATTGTTTGTGCAACAGGACTTTGGTTTAATTTTCTACACATTAGTCTTATTTCTTAAATATTTATCATAGGACCTATTACCTTTGTTTAAAAAGTTGCTACTATTCTTGGGACAAAAATAAAATAAGTTTTGGGATTACTTTACTTTACATCTATTACTGTTTCCAGTATATGGCCTGGGTCAAGCCATATATTTTCCACTACCACCTGTCGTAACTCCATATGCCTTATAATTTAACTTAAGACTAAGATAGGCACAACATCCATTCCCCGGCAATTAGTTTATCAATCTGAAATGTCAAAACCATATTTTCCTCAATGGTAAATTTTCGGCCTTGTCGTGAATCGAACCTAGGACTCTTTGATCAGTAGACAGACACGTTACCGACTGAGCTAAGATGACGGACCATTGATAATATTATACCTAGAAAATTAAATTATACTTATTTATTGAAATGATATTTTATTTCCTTTTGGTTTTGTCGTAAAACTATAACAACACAAGTAACTTTATTCGGCGCCAATTTATCACTTCTCAAGTTCTTGCTTAGAATTTGAACGCAGCTTTTCTGTGAAGCGTTGGAGGTGGTAGGTAGAATTGACGGCTCGGTGAACTTGACAGCGTCAGTCCTTTTTTATATAAATTAATAAAACAGGTTCTCTCAGTAGAGTTCTTGTTAAAGATTCTGGTATTTATTTTTTTAAGCCGCGAGCGTTGTCAGTGACAAATTGAATAACCTCTATTTTCTTTGGAGGATCAGCCTCTGTCTGGTTTTTCTATTGCAGAAGAAAAAACCGAAGTTAGCGTCATAAAGTTATTCATTTATATTTGGTTCAACAGTCAGAAGCAGAAGTACCCAGCGTTGCCTGGAATGAATTGCGAGATTACCCCTGTACATTTTTTTTATTCAAACTGAAATAAAAGCTCTTAATTTTATTTCTTCCGTCCAAGTTTTTAATAAATTTAAAAAAAATCTAGCCAACTATTTAAAATTCCAGCTTCAAGGTGCACAGGTTTGTGAACAGGGACTACCAATTTTTAAATTTCAGACATCTGCATGCGGTAGATATCACGCAACGCTAATGATAGACAAAACCATTCTTAATTTTTAATAATATAGAAGATGATAAACACTACTACAAAAAGAGATAAAATCAATTTTTTCGAAATCTGCTCTGACGGTTTTGAAAAATTTTCGTGTCCAGGCACTTGTTAACTTTACAAACAAAATTGCAAATTTTCATTTTTTCATTAAAATTACTTTTAGGGTAATTTACATAAGTGGAAGTTTCCACTTTTGTTTTTTGAGCTATAAGCAAATATATATATTTTTTCATGGAGGTCTTTGAAATGTGAAACTAATTGTTATCATCTTTGGTGGACAGAAATGTTCTTCCTAAATCAATGTTTCTGTAATAATGTACATTATTTCATTCATACTCTATGGTGGTTTAATGTTTCTGAAACAATGTTTAATATTTCATTTCACAAATCTTACGCGTCTTTAGTAAATGTCTTTATTTAAAGATAAAAGAAAAAAAAAAGTTTATGCGGTACATCTAAACATTTATTTAATATTATAAAACTTAAAATGTTACAATCTCACTCATAAGACATTTTATTATGAGCCATATTTTGAAATAAAAAAAACATTAATTGAATAGCGCTGGATTTTTGAACGTCTGAAATGCATCAGGGCATATTGAAACTTTTATCTTTATTGTCAGGTTATGACACTCTAAATAAAAGAGGGCTCACTTAAAAAATGTGATTACATTATTACATAACTTTTTATAAGAGCCCAACAAACTTTAAAGCACTGCTGGAGACTGTTATTATTATTATTATTAGCACCGCTTCTTACTACCCGTTCGGGTTATACGCACTTACGCTAATGTGTAATGGTAGGGTGATTGTGAGATGAAATGAAGGACCTACAGTTTAACGTGGGATCCGAACCAGGGTTGAGGCCTGGCATTCCCCACATTCACAAGATGTCTTGTCAGAGGTGAAGGAAGGGTTTGGAAATCAGATAAATCTGTGCCGGGACCGAGGATTGAACGCCGGCCGCCAGCATAGAAGTCTGACACCTTACCCGTAGACCACCAGGTCACCCCTGGAGACTGTTAATTTCCTTTGCATATTTACAAACAAACTATTAGAAAAATTGCAAATACAAGTGAATATTTACTAGATTAACACTTGATACCACCCTAAACTCAACCAAAAATAATCGTTGTTTGAGAAAATTAAATTTCCTAAGTAGTTTTACACGGAGTAGAAGTGGTTAACATCAACGAGAAAATATAATAAAATACTTCTTGGGGCCGGACTTATGAATCCTGGATAAATATTAATCTGGTAGATAAATATTATTATTATTATTATTATTATTATTATTATTATTATTATTATTATTATTATTAGCACTGCGTCTTACTACCCGTTTGGGTTAAACGCACTTACGCTAATGTGTAATGGTAGGGTGATTGTGAGATGAAATGGAGGACCTACAGTTTAACGTGGAATCCGAACCAATGGAATCCGAACCACGGTGGAGGCCTGGCATTCCACACATTCACAAGTTGTGATTAATACACGTCTTGTCAGAGGTGAAGGAAAGGTTGGGCGGTCAGATAAATCTGTGCCGGGACCGAGGATTGAACCCCGGACACCCAACACAGAAATATTTCTATCTAGTGGATAAGTTATTTGTTGAGTTATATTCATACAATAACAAATTATCAAAATGTGAGTATAATAAATGAGATTTTGTAAACGTTGTACCCAGATATTGGCAACATTTTGGCATACACCAAAATTAGTACTTGCAAGACAACTTAGCTTCGGCGCCCAAGTGATGCCATCTGTTTCCTCGCACTCGTTTAGCCGCCATTATTAAACAAATGTTGAGCGTTCTCACCGCTTGCTAGGTTGTAGCGCTATCAGCAAGGTTTATACGCATGCGCGCACCAGTAAAAACAGTACCCACCTTGCGTGTTCTGAAGAAAAACAAATTTATCCCACAGATAGCTATCTTGCAAATAAGTTAAGTTCAGAAGATGCGTAAAACATTAAAGTGGCTGATAACTTGTATCTGATAGATAACTTTAACCTCCCAATAGCAATATTCATCCGATGATCATAAGACCGGCCCTTAGTTAAATATTTAATTTAATTTATTTGGAAAGTTGGAATTGTCTTGAGTTTTTAGCTTTATTCTTATTCCTTAGACAAATTATTGAGATATTTGAAAACTATGTAAGCATATAGAACCATTTATTAATTACGTAGCGTAAATAACATTCTTACCCAATTTAATATAACCGTACCTCATCGTTAAAGTCACTGGTCTCGCAATATAATAGTTGTTTTTTTTGCCAATCCATTCTAAATAAAACATAACATTTCTCGTCAAGTTTGAAATTTTACATAAAATCTGTTTGGAGACAAATTAGTTTTTTATTTTAATACAGTTTTTATATAAAATAAAGTTTTGTACAAATATTTTTCTTTATTTCTACCGCCACATTTTAATATGCATTTGGCCTAAAAGAATACGTAACTTCCTGCTAACTACACTAATGTTCTAGGGATAGGGAAGGTAGAATTTAGAGGAATTATACCTTCATTTACGTGAAATAAATTGTGGAAACCATTCAGGAAAAAGAGACACAATGTGTCAAACCGAAACTAGAATCATAATCTCCAATTCAGACTATTGCAAGTATAAACAAAACATTTCATCCCATTCAGGCCTATGAAAGTAATAAGGAGGTGAATGTATATTATAACGTATATGATATAAATAATATATAATTATGATACATATAATATAGGTATGTGATATATATATATCTAATATACATTTTATATATAAGAGATGGGTTACTAAACTATATTGCTTGAATCCGAATCTTAAACTTGATTTCAAATCTAGAATTAAAATTCAAATCCTTGAATCTTTAAAATTGTATTATCTTAATTAAAATTTAGAATATTAAAAAAAGTTGTGTTTGGTGCCACTGAAAAGTGATATTTTGTTTGTCATGTCTATTACGTTATAAACATCACAGATATTTTTTTAAATAATTGATTATATTAATACTTACTTTATTTTGTCCCTTTTCATGATTCCGGTTTCACAAGTTTATAATATAATTCCTTTTATCAATTGCTTAAGACTGTTATTTGAAGTCAAGGTCTTAATAAATGTTATTTGAGATAATTTTTGGAGATTTACACGAATTAAGAATCTCCCGAATACTATAGGATTCATGGGGTTAAAGGAATAAAGAATTTGAGCGTCCTATTTATAAAATACACACGTATATACATATATTTACATATTTACCTGTACATATATACATATACATATACATACGAATTTAAATATATACATAAATATTAAATACAGTATATACTTTTTCTATGGCATTAGGAAATCGAAGCTAATTGCCGCACTTACAAAATGATCTTGAGCTAGTCCTATCCAGTCCACCTCATTAAACCTTATCTTTATCAGGTCCATTATAATGTTATCTTCCCATCTGCGTCTAGGTCTTCCCAATGGTCTCTTCCCATTGGGTTTGCTGGTCAATACCCTGAACACGGCTCTAGATTCTTCCATTCACGCTGCATGTCCTGCCCATTGCAATCTACGAGAATCTACTAACCTAAAAATGTCTTTTTATGAGTACAGGGTATGTAGCTCGTCACAATATAACCTCCTCCACTCCTCAGTAGCCTCATCCCTTTTTGGACAAAATATATTTTTAAGCCCTTTATACTCGAACATCTTATATTTGTTTTCATCATGTAAGTTAAGATACCACGTTTCACTACCAGAGGGAACAACCAGTAAAATAATTGTTTTGTGTATTCTGAGTTTTACATTACTTGAAAACAGGTGAAATGTCAACAACTTACTGACCGAGTAATAGCATGAATTTCCCGACTGTATCCCCGTGCTAATTTCCACTATAATATTGTTATTGCTACTTAAAATTGTTCCTAAATACTATTCATGTCAAATGATATTCTGTTCGTAGTAATCTTTAAATTGTCATTCCTCAATCTGTGTTCTCTGTGTGATTATATTTAGTCTTTTAAGTGTTCACTTCTAAGCCTATTCCTTCACTAGCCTCTAATAATATTTCTGCATTTCTTGCAACAACTCCCTTACTATTGCCCAACAAAGCTAAATAAACTGCATATACCAGTGACTGCATTAAACCGTTTAATGTAAACTCTTTCTTACTATCTTACATTACCCAAAGAGCATACTATAAGGTTAGATTAAAAATAAATGGAGAAAATGCATTTCCTTGCTTCAACCAGTTAAGTATTGCGAAAGAATCTGATAAGTGACATACAACCCGTACCCTGCCACGGGTATCAGTCAATTATACCTCAATTAGCTTGGAAAGTTTTTTGGGTATTTTAAACTTAAACTTAATATAATTTATTTCTTTTAATTGAATCGTAGACCTTTTTAAAATCTATGTATAATTGATGAACCGTCATGTTGTATTCCAACTTTTTTTTCTAACACTTGCTGAGGAATAAAAATATGATCCATTGTTGACCTATTTCGTTGAAATAAACAACCCGATGATTCCCAATTTTTTCCTCTGCATCTGGCATCAATATTAATAAAATTATTTTATTCTGAAAATTGACATCTGGACACGGGAATCGAACCCGGGGCCTTTGGCTTAGTACGCCAATGCTCTAACCACTGAGCTATCCAGGAATCTTCCAGTGCCTAGGGTCATTCTTCACTCATATTTTAAGGCAGAGTCTATTATGGACGTGTGGAAATCATCGGCTACTAATGTGTTATTAAGATCACGAGCTATCAGATAACGCGGCCACCTTTGACTCGGTAGTCGGCTTGTAGTTGATGGTAGTTGCATTTGCGTACTAAACCAAAGGTCCCGTGTTGGATTCCCGTGTCCAGGTGTCATTTTTCAATTTTCATAATATATCTTGTTGGAGAATTCCTCAATAAAAATCATAAATAATAGCTTCGGCTATTCGATTAAAAATTATTTTAGATAAAATATTATAGCCCGGTGATAATAGTCAATACATTCGGTTTTATATCCCCTTTTTTAAGAAAAAAGGGTACTATAATACCCTCCTTCCACTCTTGTGTAAATACCTCATGGTTCTATATGGAACATAACAATTTATGAATCTTTATTATTAGCTTTTCACAACCTTCCTTTACTAACTCCTCTGGAATTGAATCTATAAATGGAGTCATGATTCCTAATAGATTATTTGACTCCACTCATAAGTGTATCTGTAACTAGTGGTTCAGCTCTATGGATTTCAACAAATTCACCCAACTCGGATCCTTCATGAACATCCAAAAAATGACTCAAGTGGTCGTTACAGCCACTAAAAACCTCGCTCGTATCTGTCATCTGGTTACCATTACCATCTTTCATACAATTAAACCTAACCTAATAACGTTTTCTATATCCGTTAATACCTAACTAAAATTCCATGATATTCTTATTTTTGCTATTTTTTTTTTTCTAGTTTGCTAACTTTACCCTTTAAATACTCGTTCTTTTTGTTTCTGAATAAAGCACTAGTCTTCATTTTTGCATTGCTAAATGTGTTTAAGACCAATACATAAAATTTTCTAAGCAATGTAACTTTACTTCCCTTCTCTATTAATTTTGAACATTCATTGTCAGTACATGGTTTTCCTACTATCTTTGCAAAGTCCATGCTAAACTAGCTTGTGTAGTAGCCATAATTAAAAGTAGCCTATGTACAAATTATGGAAGGTTAAAAATTTATGTTTGTATCATCATAATTATTTTTAACACTAATTTTAAATTGTTCTTCCTCATCAACAAATTAATCACTAACCCAGGGTAAGTTGGGTTGGGTATGAATCATAGTTATATATTTCAAATCTTCCAATATCTATATGTTTACAGGATGTTTCAGTGAAAACATGCAAAGGTTAAACAGGACATATGGGATGCTCTACAGAACATTTTAAGACAGGGAATGTGTGTTCTGCAAAGCCAGATAAGTGGAATATGGGTCTAAACATGTCTAACACCGTTATTAATGTCCGGTTTATTTACAGATAATCATTACATGCAATTTATTTTCATTTAGTTGTAAAATTACGTCAGTATACAATATCATTGACAAACTGGAGTAAACCTACTATTTCATACCTCCCAACACTTGCTCAAAATGACGACCACCAGCCTCAATGCAAGCATGACATCGGCGTACGAGATTCTGCCGCACCCGTTCAAATATCCCATGCGTGTTAGAATCACATCAGAGGCGACGACAATCCTGGCAACCATTTCCAAGTCTGTGTTCACTGGAGTCTTATACACAAGTGATTTGAGATATCTCCTAGTAAATAGCCCTCAGGCTCTTCCCCACATGTTTAGGCCCACATCCCCCTTAGCGGGCTTCGCGGACCACAAGCATATATATACTATGTAAGGTTTGAAATACGGTTTTGTTCTAATCTATTTCACCCGGACTACTTATAGTCGCATCCTTGGGTCATCGTGGAGGAAAACAACCCCCCTAACCTCCAATTGGAGGAACTCCCCAATGGAATTAAGTGACCTTTTTTTGAATATGGGATTAAACAAGGTATCACGGAGGAACTCAACCTCACCCCCTTAAATACTTGATGCTGTCCTCATTTTTACTGGTTGAATAGATTAATTCACTCACATACTATAAAAAAACAAATAACATTTTTGGCTTATGTAACACAGTTTGTGATTAGAGCGTGCTATGGACAGAATAGTATTATGTTATATGAGGAGAGGTTGTCATTGCGGGACTAAACGACTCCCTTTGTGTTCCTACCCGAATGATAATTAAAAGTTTTTAAACAAATTATTCAAAACATGGGAATCCTTAAAATGACTAATCCAATTTATGTGCTGCCGCATTCAGGGCCGCTATTCTTGCAGCAAGGGTAACCAAACTTTACTTAAATGACAATCAGCTCATCGCTGGAAATAAAAAAGAATGATAACAATTTCATGTCATCATCCTGCAAGTGAGCTATACCTACCGAGTGGTCACCGACTACTAGAGAAGATAATGTCAGCTTTCACGAATAGATTATGTCGTGGGGCCAGCACAATGAACCCCTGCGGTCGTTGATCCTAATTTTATAGACCAAAGCAGCTAGTTTATCATTCAGGCAGCTCCTCAGTTTGTCTTCAAGAAGCTGAGATCACCCCATTACAGACTCATTGCTTCACAGAAAAACCTGGCAGCACTGAGGATCGAATCCGGGACCTCTGGATCTCTAGCCAGGAACTTTCACCACTATAAAAATACTAAAGCCTACCTATTAAATTTATGAAAAGTATATATTAGGTAGGGCAGTACCCAACCTCATGTGTGGAAACGTTTGACCTGATGTGTTCTAGAGAGAGAGAGAGAGTGAACGTGTGTAAATGAATTTCCTATATCACGTTTAAAAAATAATTATTTCATTTCCATCAATTGACAATGGACACACTGTATTCTAGCAAGCCTTGCCACTGAAATTAGAGGTTTTTTTAGCTCTTGTTTCATCAGTAAAATGATCATATATGGAAATAAGCTTCTGTAGCAAGATTTTCTCCAAACTTTACATAACAACAATTTTTAATTTTAGAATATATTTTAAAATTTAGAGATGGGTCGAATCATATATTTATTGAGTCTGAATCTCAAATCCAAATCTTAAATTGGCTTTCGAATTTCTAATACAAATTCGAATCCTCGAATCCTTAGAAATGTTTAATCTTAAAGTGGAAATATTTAAAACTATTATCTTGTTTGTCATGTCTATTACATCATAAACAAAAATGATAGCACGTTTATGTTAAACTTATTATATTAATAAAATTTTGTCCTTCCTTTTTGTGATTTTGCCACTTTACTTACTACATAAATCTGTATAATTTCTTTTATAAATAGCTTAAATTTGTTATTTAAAGTCAATTACTTCATAATTGTATTCAAGATAATTTTTGAGATTCTTAGGAATCTCGAATCTCTCAAATACCATTGGATTTGAGGCTCAAATCTATAATTTTAAAGAAACAGTTTCCTAACAAAAAATAAGCCTAATAATTTTTAAAGTGACAAATTTTATCTACCAACTGTCAATATACTTTGAAGTGTAAGGGATTATGAAGAGTGATCACCAGTACAGCTCTACATATCTTCCCACGGGTAGAGGCACAATTGTAATCTAGTGGTTGGGTTGATGAGGTTAACCATTGAACCTGGGGACACGGGGACTCTAGTTCAATCCTGGTTATCGCCGAAAATTAAGTTAATGTAGTTTCTTAACAATTATGGCAACCAAAACTATAAAACTCAACTGGAAGGTACAAATTACATTCACCCATCTCACACATTTTTCTTTTATCATCCAGGGTTTACATGAAACGTAAAGATTTATCATAATCTCAAGATAATTTTTGTTCACGCTTTTAATACTTTATCTAAATATTAGAAAGTAAAATATATATTACTATCTTATCGATAATGATAAGCCTAGAACTAGACATCTAAAGTGACTGATCAAGTAGTTTTTATAGCTTTTGCAACCGTCAGACATTTAGGTCATGTAACCTTACTATTATACATAAACATAGTGATTATTAAACATTAACAAAATATTTTCGCACCCTTTCACTTTAAAATATCTTTTCTAGGGTAAAAGCTTCAAAACGTTTTAAAAACCTATCTGATATCTGCTAAAAATAATAGGTTTTTCAAGTATCTCTCACCAAACGTTATAAGCTCATATCATCACATCTTATGTTTTCAAAACATAAACGTAGCATTAATCTTATTAGTTATTTAATTAGAGATTATCTCAGCCTATAGCTACAATATAAATAAAAGTTCCCCTCCCTTATATGAAGATTATAGATTTAAGATTCTTACAGTCCTCAGTAACAAACATTTATGGAATGTCCTGTACCTAAGAGGAAGAAGTGGCGTAGGCCCCTTCTCATCATCTTCAACAACCCTTTTGGGCTTGTATTTATAGATGAGCTTCTTTACCTTAAAATCACCAAGATAGTTGTGACAGGAGCTTATGATGGTTGATTTTATTTTTACTGTTGTTGAAACTACTTGACAAATATTAATTATTACTACGAGCAGAGACAAAATCTAATATTTAAAGTTTACACAATACTTTATTTTCTTATAGCTTTTGTGTTTTTTTAAATATACATGGGAAAAATTAATGGTATTTAGGCAAACTCAGTCTTGACCCCCATACCTCCTCAACCCCTCCTCCCCTCCCCCGCCATGTAAACAGGGGCTTAAAACACCCCGGACCCACTGGTTTCAGGGATTATGAAAATTAACAAAAAGCCAACCGTTTGATAGATAAGTTTGATATATTGTGTATTGTGCTTTTGTGTCACTTAAGAGTCAACAACGCAGGTTTATTTTGTATTTGGTTCCTTGCTGAGGATTGTAAAAACTATTTTAAGCTACACGGCCTTCGTACACCCTAATACATAAAATATTTAAAACAAACGCTTTAATTTTTCACAAAAATTTTCTCATAAAGATAATATTTAATTATACGTTGTTTTGAATGAGTTAACTTTTAGTTATATATTCATTATACCATAGTTTTTCTGAATTATTAACAAATGTTTGCTTGCCGTACAGTCTAAGGAACTAGACTCGCGTCACATTCGACCATTGTAGACAGGAAGTTGAGGTTTTCTACAAGTGGTTTTATTTTTTATTTTCTCATCTTCACTACAAGATAATAAGGTTGAATTTTATCTTAACTATCCGCTATATTCCCACCCTTTAGTCATTAACGGTTTTCACCTCACTCTTATATCTGTCTGGGAAATACACATTTAGTTACATTAGTGGGGTAGCAATGAGGGAGGTTCCGTTTAAAGAAAGTGTAGCCGCATTTGTTGGATTGAGAATGTGAGAAATTGCTTAGGAAAAAACACCCTGGGATTCGAGCCCAGATTACCTGTCATAGAGAATTCAATCTATTATGAGAGTGACATCTTAGACCATAGGGCCACCGATGTGGGTCTGGTAGGCTGAAATTAATAAGCTTTGTGTTTGACCTACAAATAATAATAAACCAGGTTAACACAACCAATGCCACATGGTCTAAGGCGTCACTCTTGCAATGGACTTCTCTTCTGATGAAAGGGGGATCGGGGTTCGAATCTTGATTGGGTGTATTGAGGATAGTTTTCCTAAAACCAATTTTACTCTCCCTCCATGCAAATGCAGGTACGCCTCCTCTAAATTTTATCTTCTTCATCTCTAAATCATTAGCGTGATGAGTACACATGCGTATAATCTTAAGAAGCGGTAATAATAATAATAATAATAATAATGTCATTTTTCAATTTTCAGGATATGATATCTAAGAGGTGCTATCCTCACTAAAATGCATAGATGATTCATTAATATATGCAATCCCGTACAATTATAATATAATTGTCAATTGGCTGCAATCATGCCAACTACCGAGTCGCAGGTGGCTGCGTTGTCTGATGGCTGTGATCTTATATAATCACATGTTTATAATCTGACGACTTCCGCACGTCCATCATAGACTCTGCCTTAAAATATGAGTGAAGAATGACCATGGGCACGGGACGAATCCTGGATAGCTCAGTGGTAAGAGCATTGACGTACTAAGCCGAAGGTCCCGGGTTCGATTCCCGTGTCCAGGTGTCATTTTTCAATTTTCAGGATATGATATCTAAGAGTGCTATCCTCACTAAAATTCATAGATGATAGCTTCGGCTATCTGATTCATTAATAATAATAATAATAATAATAATCAATGGAACGTAAAGGGTAGACTTTCCTCTGTTCTTCCTTCTCAAGTTTGATTGACACACAACAATCACAGATGTGTGCCTCGCATGTGTTCGACATAGTCTAAGATAAATAAGAATTTCCGGTGTGGCGTCATTCAATGTCAATTTCTTCCATTGAGCGTCAAATAATATGGCGGCATCTGAACAACCGAGACACTTTTAACAACGGGTTATGGTATACACGTAGACACGTTTCGTCTTTTGACAGGACAAATGAGGACTTTCCTTTCACTTTCAATCGACGAGATACAGTGATAAGGCTTGACATTTTTGAAAGAATTACCAGAAACCACTATAGTAAAGTTACGTCAGGCAGCAGAGAAAATGTTTTTATTGATCCCGGTGGCTAAGTCCCTTTTTTTCCGCCGTATTTTACTACACTTGAGCTGTAAGCATCCATTAATCGATTACGCTAAGGGAGTAGGAATAAGGAAGGTAGAAATATAAAAGAAGTATACCCGCATTTGCATAGGAAACTCTTTATGAAAAACCCCCTAAGTACATCCAACCGTTATTGCCATAGATTAAAAACTACTTAAATATATGACAGCCAACGCAGCCATTAAACAAAAGGAGAAGAGAAATAAGATAGGAGATTTCTTGATTCACATCTTTGAGTTCTTTAATCATTTTAACTAAAGGCCTACATAACACAATATAATATCAAGTTATTTACTGATTGTTTCTTTAAATTAAAATAGAATCTCATCTTCATCTCTTGATTAATTTATTATTTGTTTTTTGATCTATTTTAATAATCAATGGTCTATTGCGAATTGAATAGTCAAAATAAAATTTTTCTGATAGTATAGTAACCATACGATACTTAGTAAATATCAGACCTATAAGTTCTTTAATCATATATTTTAATATTTTTGTTTTATTAATGAGGTTTATTTTACCTAATTAGTAACTTATGTTTCTATTATGTTATTGTACATTATCTTGATTTTGTGACTACTGTAATCAACATTTAAAACTCAACAAGACAAAATTAAAACTAATTTCACAATGATTGATTAATTTCTCAAACTATTATAAAATATACAAATAGCAAATATTTTCGTCAGCATCAGCCAGAATCGAAATTAAACCTTAATTTTTTCCTCTCTTTTATGTATATCACGGTGTCTTACCACCTATTCGAGCTATAAGCCTATATACTAATTACTATCATGAGTTAGGGATAAGGAAGGTTGCATTTAGAGGACTTGTACCTGCATTTTCGTGTAAGGAGAGTGGGAAGCTATTTAAGAAAAAACCACCCTCAGTACAACCTACTGCGATTGAGCCCCGATCTCCCCGTCATCGGCAGCCTAGTCTATAGAGAGAGAGTGACGCCTTAGGTCCTGTGGGCACCGGAGCAGGTATGGCACCTGTGTGTTCGATCATTGAGCAACAGAGGCAGTTAGTTAGATCCGCCCATGAAACGAGGCAAACAGATACAGCCTCGCTCCGTGACCAAGATATAAGCCCGTATGAACCACGCGTTTTTTTTTCTCGTGAATCATTCAATTAAGATGATCGTCCGGAGCGGTCCATCACGCCATCCAATGTGTCATCTAATTGCTCCATGTGATGAGGATGTTCAATTGGAGCATGAAATGGGTCGGGTCTATTTGGTCTGGATGTGATTTGCCGGTGTGTGTGAGAACGTGGCAAGGACTTTGAGGAACCGATGGGCTAAGATCGTGTGTTTTTCTTTTTAGTATCGTGTATTTCTAACATTCATGTTTTACGCACGTGTAATAATTACACCCCAGAGGTTTTAGGGCTGGCAAAGGTGGAGTATAAAGGAATTGTACCCACATATTTCTCAAGAAAGAGTGGATAACCATTTAGTAAAAAAAAAACTCTCATTAGATCCGACTGAGATTTGAATCTCGATCTCTCCGTCAAGCATATCGCAAAGTAAAATTAGGATTGTTACCTAGATCATCAATATATTTTTTTCTACTACCGCATCTACTATCTGTCCGGGTTATACGCATTTAACTACACTAATGGGCTAGGGATGAGGAAGATTGAATCCAGAGAAAATTTACCCAAATTTGTGTGGAGGTGAAATAGGAATTTGTTCAAACTACCACCCTCATTACATATGACCGGGATAAGCACTTGACTAACCTGCCATTAAGGGTTTCATAAGGGGGGATGTAAGGAAGTAAGAGTCAAGGTCACTATTTTTGCATTTTTATATTAAAAAAAGTTTTTAACCAATGTAAATAAACTACTACCTCTGCCTCAGAAGATACATTTAGTATAATTTCTCATCTTAACGATTCTTGAATATTTGTCATAAGCATCTAGAAATTTTACCACGTCTTCTTTTTTTTAAGTTTATCATCAAATGCCATGATGTCAATGACAGTTGAGATTACTGTATATAGACAATTAAGAGTCCTATATAGGCTCATAAAGTGACGTATTTTGGAGGCATTGTTCTAGGGTTATATCTAGTCGTAAATATGAGATATTAGTTTAATATTTTTTTTCCGATAATAAAACAGACTATTCAACGATTCTCAGTATTAAAATGTGTATTTTATTAATTTTTTTCCTTAGAAAAAAATCATCAAATGGGGTGTTTTCATCATAATTTAAAAAAATGTATAACTGGAAATATTGATATAGATACATTAAAACAAAGGTTACGAAATTCTGAACAAAGTCGTATATTAATATTCTATAGTCACCACTGAAAATCTGCCTATATTTACCTAAAATGATCAACATTTTCTTGTTATTTTGAATCTGCCTGGTGACGCACACTTGCAGCTTCGATTCCTAACCGGCTGCGTGGAACTTAGGGTGAGGGAAGGAGACCCAGCAAGAGCAGATAAGGCGAGAGAGGGGAAACAAAACTTCTGGCTGTATAAAGTGGTTTTGAAGCGGCTGGCAGGTTTTGCCGATACTCGTAACTTTTAATTTTACGTGTGATTTTTCGGGCTGTTCTTTCTTTTACGATTTGCTAAAAAATTACTATTTGTGACTAATACTCTTTTTTGTACACACAGATTAAAAAAAATGTCTTAGAAGAGTTCTGGTTTGTATCCCAGCCCCGTCAGGATCTGTATTTAATAACTGAGCGAAATATTGGAACCATGGCACTGGGTGGTGATTTAAGAATCGGTCTTCACGGAGTGCACCAATTTAATCACACTTCTTCATTCCAGCACAACTCTAATCTCATTTCATCCTTCAGCCACTCGCTTCACCACCTTCTGATTACTGGGTGGACAGATAACAATCATTCCTTACCTTTCCAACTAGTTTTTTCTTTTTTTTTTCTTTTTAGCACTGCAATTTACTAACCGTTCGGTTTATAAACCTATATACTAATTATACTAACGAGTTAGGTATTAGGGAGGTTTAATTTTTAGGAATTGAACCCACATCTATGTAGAGGGAGAGTAGAAAACCAGTCAGGAAAAACCACCCTCAGTGCACCCGACTGGTATTGAATCCCAATCTCCCCATCTTTGGCAGTCTAATCCAACACGAGAGTAGTGCGTTAGACCACGCGGCTATCGAAGCGGGAAAATTGCTTGTTCTTTCACCATAAAATGATGTATTATTTTTACTTAAGAATTTCATTGTATCAACTTTTAGATACTTTAAGATGAGTCAAGCACCAGAATTTATGTCAAGTGTATTGAAATCAGGGGTAATATAATCACATCAAACTCTTTGAAAATCGAGTGTCAGCAATGTATTTACTCAGCGAAAATACTTTTTTTTTTCACCAATACTCTATTGATATTTAATATGGAGGTTTATTTAATGGAATGAATTCTTGTTATGTCCAACCTTGATTTAGAAGCAGGAACATAATAAGTCTATAATTTTCATTAAATCAAAAACTCATCCAAAAAACGCTCCTTCTCCCTCCTTAGACTTTGGCTATTTTCTGGCGCAAGAATATTTTTGTAGAACTCAATGCCGTTAGGCCTATTGTATTCAGTAGAGCAATAAGACATTTTCAATGTTTTAATTGCTCTGTAAAAAATATCGTAGATGGGGTAGTGTTTTTTTTCCCCATTTCAATGTATCCTATTCCTCAGTTCCTCATTTGGTAAAATATTGGGAAGGACGCGTCCCTGAATTCCCATAGGCCATGACACCAGAGTTATACCTCAACTATGATAAATTTAGCTTAGAGGTTGATCGTACGTATTTGTTCTACACCCAGGCATCATTCACCCATTCAGACCTTGTCGGTGACGGTGAGAACTGTGTGAAGATTACATTTACTAACTTACGGCAGAACGTCACTGCAGCAAGAGTACATAAATTAGAGAGGTGGGCTGCAAATCGTTATACACTACTCTATTTAAATTTTACCTCATCGGTCTCTTACATTGAGCCTGGTTAAAATGCTATTTTAACCCTTGGATGAATTGACAACAACAAAAATAATAAGCCCGGGAACCTTGTTCAAGGTTGTTCGATTGGCCGAAAAAAAATTCTATAATTGAATGTTATTTTATATTTTTACTTTTGCACATTGAATGGTTTCTTGAAGAAATTCCAAGACAAACATCAAAATATTTTTCAATTTTTTGGCTGGAATATGATGATTTTAATTATAATCTTGCAAACTATAACACTCAAAAAGCATTTATAGACCGATGTTTTGTTTAGGCCTAAAATTATCTTTGCCAACACAGAAATGTAATAAAGAAGTTGGTTTAAAATGAATTTGTCATTCATCTCGATTTAAAGTTTGTATTTTTATCTTTAAAATGAACAAAACTTAAAACCCTCATTGTCAGGGGCTCAGGGATATATTATAAAGTGGGGGGGGGGGGGGGGGGGCACAACGGGGGGGGCGGAGAGGGGGGTTTGGAGGTTAATATTTTTAGAACAGGGAATGTTTTGGGGTCTATACGNTTAGTAGTTTAACATTTTAGACTCTGAATGACTTTTGGGGATATTTGAAAGGGGTTTATTTTTCACGGATAGTAAATTTTTGTATGTCTTTCTTTGTCATTATATAAATTTACAACATAGTAGGAACCTTTGTGGGTAAGAACGTGGTAACCTTTTTTTCGGTCAACAATTAAAAATGATAGGTAGACCCCGTATAATTTTTATTTTATAGGTAATAATACTGTCCAGTGGTACTTCTGTATTAAGTGTAATTAGTAAAAAATAAGGATGTTATTAACGTCTTAATTTCCAATCCAAAAGGGGAATCGGAAGCCTTTCTCCGAAAATTTTCCGAAACTTGGATGCCCTCGAAATCTATTTAGAATGATCCACACTGGGAAAATTTACTAAAATTAGTTTTAGAAGTAATTTGGAATGGTTCTCACCCAGATTTTAATTTGAAATTTTCTAAAAGTTATTAAAGTGTTCCTCACCTGGAAAACTTTTGCAAATTTATTATCTATAAATGCTTTTTAAGGTTATCTTCCCCTTACAAATTTTTGAAAATTAGATGCCTTTATTAACTTTTTAGAGTGGTTATTTAATGGCAATTTTTTTTAAATGTGATGCTTCTAGTGGATATTTAGAATTTTATTTTAAACTGTGTTCAGTGCACACAACTAAATAAATATTTCTTACATTTATGTAAGTGCTACGGGTCTTAAAGAATGGCAGGGTTATCCACAACTTACAATAAGTATACTGTAAGTGGAGTGTATAAAACATTTGGGAGATTACACATTGGCCCTAAATTCTGGTGTTCTTTCATTTTAAAATATATTAACCAGGGTAAATGTTAATTAAAATTTTAAGTCCAGTTGATTTTTGCTGATAAAATGTATTTATTTTATACACTTTCAAACAGCACTGATAAGGCCTAAATTATTTTTTTTACTTATCCAGGTTTTCCAGACCAAAGGATATTTACGTTACCAGTATTTTATAATAAATGCTATAGATTTACATACAAAATCTCATAATTTTCATTGCTTTCTATTAAATTATTGGCACAAAGATCATCAAGAAATAACACTAATTAGGGATAAAACTAATAATTTAGACTTGGTAATGCTCTCTACTTTATATTTCACAAATTATAGCAAAAAAGTAAGTATTACCCTTTGCCACTATTCTAGTATTGTTTATATTTAAGAACATCACAACTAGGCCTAATGTTAGGCACTATATTTTTGGGAAAGTTATTTCTCGTGTGAGAAAAATAAATTGAAACATTAGGGCATTTCAGTTTTCTATTAAATTTATTATACATTTATGTTTTTATTACTTAAAATTACCAAACTTATGGAACAGATGTATGTTTTATAAATGGGTTTTGAATTTAATTGAGAAATATTGGGGTGGGGTGTCTTAAGATAGTCCAAGCCCCCTCAAGATCAAAACAAGGGTAGCTCAAGCCCCCCCTACCTCTCCCCCCTGTTCCGGGGACCTTTCCCATTGTAGATCTGGGGTGAGAAACTCTGTCACCAATCGCAACAAGTGACGAAACTGTCATAAAAGTGTGGTGAATATTATTTTGCCAAATCTCACGGTAGAATAAACTTTTTCCTGACAGTGCGGGTTTGTGGTAATTTGATATTTCCTGCACATCATTGGAAGCATTCCTCAAAAGTAATATATATTCATTTATTTAAGATATTCAGCCAATGTTTATGTAACTTGTCAGACAAAATTATTGTCAAAATGTACGTAAACATTTCTAAAATATTTCAATCTGAACAATGTTCATTATTTATGTCGGAGATGATTGTAACTGAGTAGTCAAAGTGTACATATTTTAAATAAACTTGTTCAAACAGTATGTATCGTTTTAAATGTTCAATTGACAACCTAACTTCTCAATTTATTTCTTCATGGAGTGGCTCTATTGCAAAATATGTGTCCAAGCTCTGTTGTAGATGAATTACACGTTTGATTAAAAATAAATTTCCTTCTTACATACCTGTGTTGGGAAAAATAAGTTTAGAACGAAACATAGCACTGGTATATTTACAGTTTTAGAGTGTAATAGTCTCAAAGTTTCTAAGCTAAGGCCATCATATAGTAGCCAAAAATATATCGAAAAAAAAGTTTTCCTTTTGTTTTGATATTTCATCAGGAAACCATTCAGCGTGGAAGAGTAAAAATATGAAACACGTTCAAAAATATTCTTTTTAGACCACTTGATTAACCTTAAGGTTGTGACATAAGTATGTTGTGAATTAAAGAAAGGCTATCTCATATTAAAAAGGTACAAGTGTTAAATCAATGATAGTTACATTTGCCAAAAACTAAATAAAAAACAACATAGATGTTAGAATGTTTTTACTACAGCAAATAGTCATAACTAAAATTACTATACATTGGCCATTTCGTGTAACCAAACACCATCAAGTTAGCTCCATAATAAGTCAATAATCCTTTCCCTTTGACAAGGCAACATCCTTTTTGTAACATGTTTTTAACAATAAACTTATTTATTTGGTTGTTGCTATTTCCACTCTCATGATCCACAAATGTTACACTGCCCGTAAAGTCGTTTATTTCTATGTGTACATTCATGCAAAGGTGTTGAATTAATTACAGTGACACCACAGTTACACACATATCTGTATCCGGACCTCAATAATATTACTCGTGTGAGTTTTCCCTCCACCATGCATGGATTTCTAAAACTACACTTGAAATGTATACAAAAAGGTAGTTTCTTGATTTTATAGTTCTGGTAGGGATAAAGGTGCCGAATTAATTCATAAACTAACTTCACAGGAAAGTAGCCCTTAAAGAACAGAAGTATTACTTCTTTCAAGCGTCTGGATTGTGTTCTAGATTATGTACAGTGTATTGCTTGATATTCATATATTTACTTAATTAATTACTCTATGGCATTAGAAGCATGAAAGTTCATTGCCGCACTTACAGAAATAGGCCACCTATCCCTCCCTACCTTGAGCTAGTTATATATAGTCAAGCTCATTATGACATATCCCTATCCTAAGCTTGCTTATCAAGTCCACCTCATTACGCAATATCCCCATCTTGAACTAGTTATTTCCAGTCTACCTTAATACACCCTATCTCTATCTTGAGCTAGTTATATCCAGTCCACCTCATTGACCCTATCTCTTTCAGGTACTTTATATTGTTATCATCCCATATGCATCTAAGTCTTTCCAATGAGCTCTTCCCATTGGGTTTGCCATTCACTACCCTGAACAAGATTCAGGATTACCCCATTCATGCTGCATGCTCTGCACGCCCTAATCTACGCGACTTTATTATATTAGCAATGTCTTTTGATGAGTATAGAGTATGTAACTCATCATTATGTAACCTCTTTCACTTCCTCGTTGACTCATCCGTTTTTGCACCAAATGTTTTCCTAGGCACTTTGTTTTCAAACAAGGTATGGTAAGAGACCACGTTTAACAACCACAGATAACACTCCCGAATTCCGTGTTGCTTTTTTCTGGTCTGCTCCAGTGAAGTTTAGTTATGATGGCGTTCTTCAAAATGTCTGGTTTGAGTTCAGATTATAGTACTGAGGAAGAAAATATGCTGCTGTTAGCAGTTGTTTAGAACGTTAAAGAAAATTTAGGAGGTGGAGGTTTGACTTGTTCAATTAATGCTTCCATTTTAATATAAAAACATTTATTAAATGTAAAACCTAAATAGAATATTAATTAAATACGCGTGAAATAAACTGAAGACAAAACTTCAACATTTCTTTATCTATTTTCACCAAACCAAGCACTACGTCTGTTCAACACGGAGCCCAAGTTGCGTTACGCGCTCAAGATGGCTCAAGATGGGAGATGGAAAAATTGCTAGGCCAACAAAAGGAAAAACATAGCGTGGCGTAGCAAGGCATAGCTTAGCTTAGCTTAGCTTAGTTTATCTTAGCTTAGCTTTCTGTGTGAACCAACACATTTAAACACATGGTCCACTATTTTTCTTAGAGCAAATCTTAGCTTACATTAGCTTAGGTTAGCGTTGTTTTTGTAAAGGCCTTTATTGTTGTTGTCGTCCAGGTTTGCTTGGTGTGCTTTTTTTTGTCTTTACCTATGTGTCCAGACGTTATGGTCATACTGTACTGAATACTAATTTAAAGCTGACAGACTAAAGAGCGTATTTACACGACTATCAATTTGAAGAGTTGATGTTTTAGCCGCATGACGGGTAAAATTCTAATCTACTTTAATTTTTGTTTTTGTTTTTTAGTTTAAAAAAAGGTTTAATAAAGTACAAAAAATATTTTGAAGCAATATGTTTTGTGGTAAAAACTACCTAATATTTTGTATGCATGATCAAAGCTCAGAGACTCCAGATATTTCAATAATCTGTATGATATTTTTCTGACATTTCTAGGTCAGATAAGCTGTCATCTTATCTCATTAGTTCAGTGTTTGTATAAGAAAAGAAAAATATACTCTCTACGGCATTAAGAGAGAAAGAAACAGACTAGTGACACCGACCTTCATGACAGACAATACGGAAGTTTCTTAGCTAGGGAAGTTCTGAACCTTGAGGCTTGATACTACGTGTCAACTTGTTAATTACAAAAGTTTGTTTATACTCTTTACTGTCTCTATATTGGCTTCTAGCGACATACTGGTGGATTTTAAAAAGCCACAACATAGCTTTCAAACCCACCTTTAATAATAATTTATATAGACGGCACTACCTTTAACCAAACCTTTGTATTTTATATCAGTTATCAAACACTCTAACAACTGAGCAAATTAATTGATTACTTACATAGCTACTCTATGGCATTAGAAATTCGTAAGTTCATTGTCGTAGTTACAAAAGTATGCCACCTATCCCTCTCTTGAGCTAGTTCTATCCAGTCCACCTCATTACACCCTATCCCTATATTGAGCTAGTTCAACTATTTGTTTGTTCTAGAATAATATTTTACTTGTTTGGACAAAAAAAAGTTTAGCTATAAACACTACAAAAACACTGCAGTTTTAAAAAAAAGGAGTATTCGCCTAGTGAGAGGATTGTAAACTTTGAGTGAAAACAGTGGTGGCTCATGTATAGGCACTGCGGAACTGTAGCACCCCCTATTTCCACTTAATATTATCGATAACATTTAATATAATGAGTTCTTTTTTTAAAAAAAATCTTTATTTATATTTGAAGTACAATATAAATTCCTTAAGCTTAATGTCAGTACTTTAGTAGACATCCCCTAGTTTATGAAAAATATACAAAAATCTCTTTGTGTGGAACTGTGCGTTTCACAGTGCCATCGACGTGGTGTTTGACTGTTGTGCGCATAAACTCATAGGGGGGGNGGGGGTGAGGAAGGCGAGACTGCCAGGTAGAGAGAGCACTGTTGCTCTCGCAGTGCTAGCTTTGGCGTGATGGTAGAAGGAAGTTTTTTTTTACTCGGCGTGTGTTGTGCTTAAAAACCATGTACCATATTCTTAAATGTGATAAAGTGTAGAAGAGTGTAGAATTAGCTTATTATTCTGTTTCCAGCTATTCTATTTGATTAATTTTTTTCGGTTCTTTTATTTCACAGAAAGATTAGATGCGCTTACAGTACTTTCAATGGAGAAAAATTTTCTCAATTGTCATCCAGAGATTAAGAAGAAAATTATTGAACTTTTTGCGCAAATTAAAACAAGAAGAATGTATTTCCTTTTTAAATGAATAGATCAAGCTTGAACTGTAACAAATTAAGTTAAAGTAAGTAAAAAAGTCGTTTTTTGTTAAGATTTTGTTGAGTTCCTGAATAAATTTTCTTTTTATACATGTTTTTTTTCATCCTTTTACACAATTTTAAAACAAAGGCTAGACATTTTCTAAAGCAGCACCCCCACTAATTTTAGCTACGAGCCACCACTGGGTGAGAATCCCATCATGTAAAACCCCCACCAGGTTACTCGAATAGGAATGGAAGCAAATCACAATCTCACATATTAAGAGTTTATTTTGTTTTGATTATTGTCTTTATAGGCAAGAGTGAACGTGTGACTAGTATANTTTTAATTTTGAAAGGGATTAAAATAATATTAATGAGAGTTTTTCTTTGCTTTCAAAAAATTCAATATCTAATTAAAGTTTGAATAAATAATGTGGTTTTTTTTAAAGTTAAGTTTTAAAACTAGTTTGTTTCTTAATACGTCTTAACTACCCATCCGAGCTATTTTCATAAAATTGGTTTAACATCGAGAATTACAAAATTTAAAGGAAATTTATTATCACTCATCTAAGAAGAGAGTGGGAAGTCATTTATGGAAAAAAAAAATATCTCTGTACAGTGGACTAGGTTCAAACCCAGATTTCCCAGTCACCGGAAAGCCTGTGTCCACTGGCATACCGGTGTTTTTTTAAATAAAAAATAGATATTAGTCTATGAGTTTTCTATTTCTTGATGAGAACATATCATTATGTAAATTTTATGCTAAAGCTGCCTACCCTGGCAAAAGGGACGACTTAAGGGCTTCATGTGCCCTAAAAGAGACTTAAAATTTGCACCTCATTTGTTTTATATGGGTTTCTCCTGTTGAATTTAAATTTCTCTTATGCTGAAGACACTATTGAATAGTGACACCAGCTTGAGAATGTTTTTTTTTTGTTTCGAAATAATTTCTTATCTCTTCTTTTTATTTGTGTTTATACCATTACTGATTCTGAGCGTGTCTTTATTAACTTAGTTAATATTATACCTCGTTCCTACATGCTGCTTCTGACAGTCATTGGAAATATATCAAGGATCAGGCATCGCAGGTAAGGACGAGGCTTTCTTCTTCCTTAATTTTTTGTCAAATAAGGTAGGATATATTTTTTTATTCGTGTATAAATAAAGTGAAGTGTGAACTTGTGGAAAAAGTAGTCGTTAATGGTGACCTGGTGGTCTAGGGGTAAGGTGCCAGACTTCTGTGCTGGGGGTCAGGGGTTCAATCCTCGGTCCCGGCACAGATTTATCTGATTGCCAAATCTTTCCTTCCCCTCTGACGAGATGTGTATTGATCACAACTTGAGAATGTGGGGAATGCCAGGCCTCCACCGTGGTTCGGACTCCACGTTAAACTGTAGGTCCTCCATTTCATCTCACAGTCACTCTACCATTACACATTAGCTTAAGTGCGTATAACCCGTACGGGCAGTAAGACGCGGTGCTAATAATATTAATAATTATTATTATAATGGTTGTTAATATCTTGTAGAGTGAAGTGGTTTTGATTGAAATTGATTTGTGTGAGCCTGAAACTATAGAGATTTGAATAATACTTAGGTGTTTGGAATATGGATTGGATTTGGATGGATTTTTGTTTTGTTTAATTTCTTCCACGTTCGTCATTACATAATTTTTGGCCTCTTGTAGATAGTTTTCTCCAGTGGTTAGTAATTTCCTAAGTTTCTGACTAGATAGGCTATAGATAAACCGCACCCCAATCATGACGGAAAATAATTATAATAAGATGCCAAAATACTATACAAAAATAATAAGAATTAAATAAAAAAACAATAAAGAAGCAGATATATATATATAAAATAAATTGAGTTTTCCCACTTTAAAACCCCCCTCCCCCACACACACCTTCATAAATGTGTGGAAAAATACCTTCTTTTAAAATTTGGCGTGAATAGTGTTTTTAAACAATAAATAACTTTTAAAAATAAAGCTTGCAGATAGTCCGCGTTATTTTAAAATTGGTTTATTATTTAAAAACACAATTCACGCTAAAATTTAAGTGAAATTAATAACAGGTCCTTCTAAATCACAGTTTAAGATTTTCAAATAGAAAGGAAAACATAGTGAGGTGAAATCAGCTCGTTTTCAACACGATTCCCGTGACAAGTCACATTTAAAAGAGCCTTTTAACAGTTTATAAGCATATTATATATCCTTCTGACAACCAATAAGTTAATTTTAACAATATCACAACATACAACTAAGATGATTGAGGATTGTCTTAGTAAATTTGAAGCTACCAGACTATATTTCCATTATAGATAATCCAGTGTGATATATTTCACAAAACAAGTTAGTACTGCCATTAGATTTAAAATCAATCGAAATATAATTTGAGCTATCAAAGTGGCTTTAATTTAAAACCAGTCCCATACGCCATCTAGAAACATTTGAACGAACCTCATCATTCAAGGTATCAAACACACTACTTTATATCCATTACTGTTTCCAGCTTGTGGTCTGGGTCAGTTTTTTATTCAAGACCTGTATTTTCCACTACTGGCTTGCTAGGCCTGTCGTAGCTTCATATGCCTTATAATCTAACTTAAGACTAAGATAGGCACAACATCCAGTCTTCATAACTGTGAAAGAGAAAACCACATTTCACCGATTATAAATATTTCGACCATGCCGGGTATCGAACCAAGGACACTAGCTTAATAGACAGACCCACTACCGACAGAGATAAGATGTCTGATAAGATACCAAACAATGCGTCCTACTAAATATTAGGTTTTTACCAAAACATGCTTGTTTACTTTCAACCACTGTGTCCCGTGAAAGGGAAACCAATTGTGCTTTGTTTTAAGATTCCAAAGACTGTCCACTTTACAAGCTGTCAATTAATATTTAGTAGTTGGAGTGAATGACTGATGACTCGAGTCACCAAGGACCTGTTTCACAAAGGTATAACCCTTGTCATGATAGGGGAATTCAGTTGTTTTTAGATGGAATCAACCAATATACCAGACTCCTTAAATATGTAAATAAATAATAAAGTTAAAATACTCTCTAATAATAATGTAATCAATGGTGTTTTTAAATTTTCTCTAGCTTGACTAAATTTTCCTTAAAATTTAGGATAGATAGTTTAAAAATAATAATTTGATAAATAAATGTACTATAATATTATTAAATTATGGATTATTTAGACATTGCAAAAACATAAACACATTAGTCACAATCATTATTTGTATAATAAGAATTATAATTTTTTTATGTCATAAGCATCCTAGCCTTACTTATTATGAAGTATATTTTCTCCAGCATCGCAACATAACTTAGTACAGCCATTGCTCGAACATACACCACACTTGTCAACTTGCATCGGTTTGGTGTTACGAATGACAAGTAAGTGAAATATCTTTGATAAACCAAATCTGTAGCGATTATTCTCTTGTCGTGACTACATCAGTCACTTGTTATGGATACATTAGTCACTTGCCGTGGCTATACCAGTCACTTGTTATGGATACATAAGTCACTTGCCGTGACTATACCAGTCCCTTGTTATGGATACATTAGTCACGTGCCGTGGCTATACCAGTCACTTGTTATGGATACATTAGTTACTTGCCGTGGCTATACCAGTCACTTGTTATGGATACATTAGTCACTTGCCGTGGCTATACCAGTCACTTGTTATGGATACATTAGTCACTTGCCGTGGCTATACCAGTCACTTGTTATGGATACATTAGTCACTTGCCGTGGCTATACCAGTCACTTGTTATGGATACATTAGTCACTTGCCGTGACTATACCAGTCCCTTGTTATGCATACATTAGTCACTAGCCGCGGCTATACCAGTCATTCTGACGCTTGACAAGAGAGGTCGCTTTATTAAACCAGCCCAAATGGGCATAAAATAAACTATTTAAACAAAATAGATTTCTGTAACAAAATATATAATATCCTAATTCATGCTTACAATCGTTTTGTAGTAAACGCCTTTCATGATCGTTATTTACTTCAGAAATCAAAGAAAATGACCAATTAGTTTGACAGTTTTGTGAGGCCAAGCCCCTGTAACCTATAAAATTGATATATGGATTTTGGTAGAAAGAATACCATCCGACAGCTACAAAATTTACTAAAACAAGTTTTATGTATCCATGCATCAAGTAATATGATATACAACCTTCATTGGCTGAATGGCCTGCTGATGACGGGGATATTGAGGTTAGAATCTCGGTCGGGTTGGGTTGGGTTGGGTCCAAGGTTTTTTCCTAAATGGTTTCTTATTTTCCTTCCAATAATGTGCTCCCTTCCTTGCCCTTACCCCATTAGAGCAATTATTATCAAATATACGTTCAACCTAAACAGGTATTAAGACGCGGTGCTAAATAGGGTCTATATTCATATACTATTAATGCCTATGAAATAATATTAATAACAAAGCAAAATTTAAGCAATGTCGACGATAAAAAAAAGTGTGTATTATTTAAACTGTTCTTCCAACCAAAATCAGGGCCAATAGGTATAAAACACTGTTTGTACGACCGTATTTCCCTTTCACTAGTCGCTTGACTTCTGTAGCTTAATGAACGAACAATTTGACATTTCCATCTAAAATGTAAGTGTATTCTCTTGTCATGACAAGACTTGTCTCGTTGCAAAATGGTCCTCTCTGAAGGGAATATAGAGCATAGTCGGTGGCCTCATCATAATCAATTAATAGAATGACAGCTGCCATATGAAATATACTTAGGTCATTTCATTGTAAAAGGTCTCATATGATAACAATAAATAATGTATGGTAATTTGGGTGGTTATAATATATTTAATGGAATGTACTATACTATCTAAGACCATTGGCTTGAACATTTACTATTTATTTCCATTGTTAATGTCAAACAATATTGTAATCCCAAACAAAAATTGAAATATTCTAAGACTTTTTATCAGATGGGACTGGAACTGTGTCCTGACATTAATTTGTTAATATAAAAAGTATAAGGTTTATTACTTACCTGTGTTATTTTGCGTCAATTGCACCAGAGAGTGTATCTAATATACTATTTGAAGTCAGTCAGAAATTCGTTGACTTCCTGCCATTTTTCACCCCTTAATTGTGTTGTAATGTCAGTGCTTAGTGAGACAAACAAAACATTCTTGCTTTTTTTTTTAACAGCGCCTCTCTGCTTGTTATAGCCACTACTTGAATAGCCGCACACTTGTCAATATGACCAGCCTTAGTCCGACAAGCGACTAGTGAACGAAACATCTCCAAGAGACAGAATTTACATCTACTAGTCAGTTTAACGAGTCACTCTAGCCAGAAGGTTTATATTTTCCATCGAAGTAGTCCAATATCAGGCTCATCATAAATAGGGTTAACCTTTTTGAACAAGGTTGTGATCCGTTTTGCAAACATTGGTAACACAGGACTGAAATGGAAAAAAGTTTGGAAACTAATAACTAATTCTTATAGATTTTTGGATGATGATTTCAGTAAAAATAGTAACACAATTCTATCGGGTACCAATTTTTCACAAACTCGAAATTTACGATTTCACTATCTCCCAATTGACTGTATTAAACTTGTAAACTGAATTTTCACCACTAGTATATATATTTAATAACTTTTTATTTTATCTTTAATTTGTTGTTATAATAAATAGGGATTATAGGGAGAGGGAGGAGGGTGTGACTATTTGTTGACAATAAATGGTGGTGACATGAGTCATCCTCAAAAGAAATCGAGACACATCTGGGTTTACTCAGTTTATTAGACAGAGAGATACAGTGATGACTCACTTTATTTATTTTTTCCCCTCTACACAGTCAGACAGTGAGATAAGGTGATGACTCACTTCATTTTGTTTTCCCCTCTACACATTTTTAAAATTTAATTTCTTTGAATGTCTGTTCAGTTTCAATTTGATCTTTAAGGAACAAAGTTTTGTCATATCCAGTATACATTTATGCAGAAGTTTACTTTTTTTTTTTTCCTTACTGGTTGAGTTTAGTTTGTGGTTTTAATTTGATTTTAGGTGTAATAAATGGCTGCAAGGGGATTTCTTAATTTAGCTGACAGTTTTTGTTACATTTGTGGATAATTTGTAGTGAAAGAACAGCACAAAATATTACAGACTTTGTTTAAAAAAAGTGTAATTTGCGTATTTCGGTGGGAAACATGGTGACCAGGATAAATTATGGGCCCCACATAAAGTGTATTGTATTGTGTAGAAAAACTCAGACAGTGGTCTAAAGGTAAGAGAAAATCTTTTCGTTTTGGGGTTCCAATGATTTGGAAGGATCCTTGAAAACACAGTGATGACTGCTACTTTTTGTAACGTGCAGGGGCTCAATATAAAAAATAAGAAAGATATTTAATATCCAAACCTTCCGTCAGCTATACGCCCTGTACCTCATGGTTGAGGAATACACTTACCTAGACCTCCAGACAAACCAGAAGGGACACCCGATGACTCTGATTAAGAATTCAGGGATTTTAATGAAGACTTTCAATATGTTTCGGACAGCAGCAAGTCCCAACTTTTTTCATAGATCAAGTTAAACGGTTTAGTAAAAGACTTGAGTCTTCCTACAGATTCTTCAGAACTATTAGACTCTAGACTAAAGGAAAATAACTTATTGACTCCTGGTACCCCTTTCTCATAGTTCAGAAACGGAGAAAAAGATTTCATTAGATACTTTTCTCAAGATGGTGACCTGGTTTACTTACCAATGTCCCTGGCCTGATGACGTGGTTTAACATTCAGTATGACGTAAAGGAGTAGAGGCTATTTATTGATTCATCAAAAAGAAGCCTTCTGGCAGTGCTTCTCAATAATAGTAATAAATATGCTATAGTATCAGTAGGTATTTCTGTGTATTTTAAAGAATGCTACGAGTATTTATCCTTAATTCTCACCAAACTCAGCTACAAGGAACATGAATGAACAATATGGAGCGATCTTAAGGTACTTTCAGTGTTTCTTGGACAGCAGGAAGGCTACACTAAATACCTCTGCTTCTTGTGTGAATGGGATGGCCGAAAGAGGAGGTAGCACTGGATCAAAAAAGAGTGGCCTCTTAGGGCTGCATTAGAACCTGGGAGTAAAAATGTAATAAGGGAAACATTAGTTGATCTAAGAAAAGTCTTCCTTCCTCCCATTCATGTCAAGCTTGGTTTGAGGAAGCGATTTGTAAAGGCTTTGTTGAAAGAAGGAGAAGGTTTTAAATACTTGTGTAACAGGTTTTTGGAGCAAAACTGAATGAAGGTGCTTTTGTCGGCCCAGATATTCGTAAACTTCTGAAATTTGAAGTGTTTGAAGATAAAATGGAAACCGTTGAAAAAGAGGCCTGGAAATCTTTCAAGAAAGTTGTAACAAAGTTTCGAGTAAACTACAAGGACCCCAACTTCAAGTGTGATGTGAAAAACATGCTCATGAAATTCAAAGACTTGGATTTCTTGATGTGTTTGAAAGTGCACTTCCTGATATTCTCATTTGGACTATTTTCCTGATATTCTTGGGGCTGTAAGTGAAGAGCAGGGGGAAATATTCGGTCAAGATATCAAGGAGACGGAACGCAGATACCAGGGTAGATGGATGTTGTAGTAAAAAAAAAATTAATTGTTATACGTATATTTTATATAGTATAAATTATAATTTAATTTGTCTAATATTAGTGTCTTCTTAATCTTGTTCACTTAATACAGTTAATGTCAAGATTTATAAAGATTGTGATATATGTTGGGCACCACTCCTAGGATCTAGGAGAAAATAATATTAGTAATTAAAAAAAAATTACTTCGGCTAAAACAGACAATGGCACGACGACTCTCAATACTCGAGACCACTGGGGAATACTTAAGATAAAACATGAACACTAAAAAAAATGGATTGTTAGAACCAAATATAGTAATTTAGACTACAATAAAAATAAGTGTATAAAATAACAATTGTTGGAACTTTTGTGGATTTATTGTTGTTTCCTTATTAAGCCACATCCCAATCCTACCTATGGAATTCCGTATAGTTATAACTCTAATTTTTATAAAAATAAAATAATATTGTTGAAACAAAAAACAAGAAGATAAACCAAAAATCAATAAATGTAATATTTATACATAAAATGAAATGTTAGTTAATTCTCTGAATAAGATAGTCTTACATGACGCTGATTTTAGATACAATAAAATAAAATATGAATTTAAAGTTGAAAAGTTGACTTGACCTCACCCACGAATGAGTCTATGTTGAAACAACACCAACTTCAGAAATTGGTTTCACTTTAGTAATGCTGATTCCTCCACAATTTAAACAAAATAAACAGTCTAGTTCTTGCACACACCCTTAACTTTCCGTTTGCTGCTCACACTTTACTTTTTAACCATTACTTCACTTTAAAAGTAAATTAAATAAAGAGCTCTACAGATTTGGCTCCATGTTTGACCAACACCGAGGAAGAAGACCTAGTCTCCTTCAAAAAGTCTTCTAAAGTCAAATTTAAAAATGTTCTATTCCTTACTTCCAAGTCCAAAGAGAAAACTAATAAATTAAACCAAAAGATAAAATGTTGGCTATGGACTAGGGATAAAAATCAAATACAATGCAGGTTTAATATAAATATTGAAATATATGCCAATGAATGTGAACAGTGTTTTCTTAAAGAATTAAATGTTTATTTCCATCTGTCAAAATTGAAAAGCGCGCTAGCCTTGAGTTATTTACATTATGCCTTGTTTCTTCTTTTACGATCACGAGAATCGCTACTCACTTGTTTAACATATCTGCGCATGCATTGAAATCAAACATGGCTGACGTTCCTTATAAATAAAACAAGTCAAACAAACTTCTTGGAACGATAATTAATATGTTTAATTAAAGGTAAGTGTTCTTCCTTAAATCAAAATTCCTTATTTAAATTATTTAAAACAATGTTATACGTAGTTCCTCCTGTCCTTTTACTTTCTTAAACGGATGTAAATACTAAATAGTATTATTTGTCAGGCCGGCAATACAGTGACCGAACTTTGGAGTGTTTAATTTCACACGCAATTAAATTGGAAACTATTCACAAAAGGTATAAAAACATAGAGAAATACATGGTAGGGTGGCAAATTACGTCAAAATGTTACACAGAGAAGAGCCGAAATCCGTTTACAAGAGAAAAAGTTTGAAAAGGAGCATTGAGGATGTAATAAAAAGGCAGTATAAGGACTTATATAAAACCAATTCAGTGTTGAGAATGGTTTTCTATTAACAGTTTTGTAAATAAACAGTTTTTTTAATACATTCGTTTTAAACATTATACATGTAATAGGATTTTTTTTCTATATTTTAATATGCATTTTGTGAAAAATCCTTTTGTGTGATAGAGAAAAATAGAGGCTATATCTGAAATCAGCACTCCAAAAAGCATAAGAATCACTCATTACCTTATAGATAATTTTCAACTACCCAAATTTAGCAGGCCTGTGAATCGCAGATTTGAATTTGGGATTTAAAACTAATATCTTACAAAAATTAGATTACCAATTTTAATACAATATAGAATTATTAAAATACATATTTTTTCTACTAATACTAGGACATATATAATTATATATATATATATTTATATGCCCACCTATAGGTCCTATTCTTACTTTTATTTAATTCAAGGTATTTAACCTACACTTTCTGAACTGACTAATTACATCAGCACATCAGAAATTCTATGAGCTAGCTTAAAATAGTCTAGAATTTTGCCGGGAAGATATTTTCACATAATTCCCAGGTTTTTTTTACAGGCCACAATCAATATGGGACCAATGGCTTTTCCCTTCCGAAGGAAGTTGTGCTACGGATCGTTATCGCTAAAGAAAAATCCATCGACCCGGCTGGTTTTGAACCCACGAACATCGGAACACCTTTACTCAACCCACATGAACCAAAATGTCAATATGGTTTGGTTTGCCAGTGACATGGAGGTCAGAGCTCGAATTTTGGTCGGAAGTACTGAGAGTGATTTTTTTCCTCGAAAATGTCCTACTTTCTCACTTTCTAAGCAAATTATGGGGTAATATCTTTTAAATTTTACGCCCCTCAACCCTACTCCAGTAGTGTCTGGACTTTCCGGACGGTTAGTAAGACGTGGGTAGCGGGGACAATCAGACAACGCCACTGAAACATTTACTCAATGACAAACTAGAGGAGAGTTCCGAGTGCAGTGAGAAATGTTTCAATATTGGTTTTCTGTGGAAATGTTGACTCTGTCAATTACGTTGTACGCATCATATACACACCGTTACTGGAAAGTCTGAGGTTCTCACTATTATTCTAAATTTACTTTTGTTTTAACAGTAATGACGCAAGGCCACCATCTCTGTGGCTGAGTGGGTAGGTAGGCTGATTACAGTTCTGGAAAACCTCGTTCTCGTTTCAAGTCTAATTTAAACATAACGAGGATTCATATTATTGAATATTTTATTTAGGTCCATACAATATGTTTACTCTGATGACTTAAAAATAATCATATATGACCTATAAGTGATCAAAACCGACTTAATTTTCTTTAAAAAACGAACTAAATATATTAACAAAAACTCGTAATGAGTGCTTGAGTGCTCTTGACTAAATCAAACATATACATTATACAGTAAATGGAAATTAAAACATACATATGCAATGAAAAGTCATTAGCAACTAAAATCTGGAATTCTACTAACATGTACACTATATAGCAATGATTTACATGAATATGCTTCATTAGTAATATTCATCCCCTCCTAACGCAACCCTTTCCAGCCCAGTGGTAGTGTCTTACCACGAGTGTGTATTTTATAACCATAAAAGGTGCATACTTCATTGCATACATCATCTTCTGTCAGACAAATATATGCAGACCAATTGTGTGTTTGAATATTTATACGTTTATAAAATGTCGAGCTTATTAAAAATATTCTTATTCAAGACTAGTAATCCCGCACAGCGTTGCCCATGACCCACTGTAGTACAAGAATTATATAATCCCCCCCCCCCNCCCGCCCCTCTCGCCACCATGCTGCCTGATTTGCTATAATAATTTATTTATCAGATTAACAATATTTTCTTCAAAAATTTGTTAAAAATAGCCTAATTAAAAAGCTAATTTAAAATTTAGAAATTCGGCTTCGAGATGCATTCGGACCCCTTTACGTCTACCTATATTAAAAATTTCAGATCTCGGCGTGCTTTGGTTGGGCATCGCACACAAACAAACAAACAAACAAACAAACACACAGATAAACACTTTATTTTATTATTATAGATAAATGCCTGAATAATGATGCAAGCCAAGAAAATATTACCTAAAAATCCAAAATTACAAAAAATGACCAGTGAATAACATATAAAAAATGTCTCCACAACCATAGGATCATGAACAAAATTTATGTACACATGAGCATTTTCTGTGATCTAACTAAACAAAATGACATGTCATAAAAATCCGGGTCTTATTTATACATAAGAGTTATTTAGCGTCTTAATGTGAGGAAAAAGTTCTTAACATTTTTTGTGCCATGAACCCTTTTCTTTGTCAATTCGGCGGACACTTATAAGAATTATGTTTTTAAATGTCTCAAATAGATAAGATATTCTAACCTCAATCTCCTTGTCATGGGCAATCCAGTTTACTGTGAGTCTGATGACTTAAACAGCGTTAACACTGGCATGAGTATTGTACAAATAATATAACTATTAAGATTGTTGGTTTAGTGATGAGCTTTCCTAGTTTAAGTTTGTTTGTCGTGGGCTAATATGACCCATTCATCTTTATTGTTCGATACTGTACTTATACAAGCTGTGAATACCCGGGTAGAAAACCAATCACAGCTCTATTAAACCCTAAATAATGAGCGTTTAACAATATTGGGAACCACTTCGTGTGATCTAACGTGCTACTCTCGCAGTAGACTAGACAGCCAATGATGGGAAGATCGGGGTTGTTTTCCACTCTTCCTTCACGCAAATGCTGGTACACTTCCTGTAAATATAACCTTCCCCATTCCTAATACTATCAGTGTAATTAGTATATAAGGGTATAACCCTAACCAGTAGTTAGATGCAGTGATAAAGAGAACTTATATTTAAGACACGTAAAAAGTAGACAAATACAAAAACAATATAATATTGTAGTTCTATTAAAATTAATTATTTTGTTGAGATGCGTGCACTTGTTTCGAACCTAATATTTTCTTCACATCCGATTGAAATGTTAGGGTTTTGCTTAATTTTTTTTAATCGGTAGCTCACGCAACCTTATCTATAGGCACGTTGACTCGTTTAAACTAATTTGAAGACAATGAGAATGTCGGGGTTTGAATCCCGGGTGGGTGTGCTAAGGACGCTATTTTTTCCCGAATGGCTTCCCCCTACATGCGTCTGCATGTACATTTCCTTTAAATTATTCGTTCCTCATACTTACACTCATTAGTACAAATGTGTAGGAGCTCGGACGGTTCGTAAGATGCGGTGAAGAAAAAATAGTAGCTTGTTCAGAATGAAATGGGGAGCTGCACACATACCGTGGATAGTAATTTGACCAGATCTGGTTTGTAAGGTGAATCTGAATGCTGGTGCATTTTCTTATAATTCAGCCACCTAGTTTTTTTTTTGTGGTTGAGGTTGGAGTTTTGGAGACGCCAGTAAAGGTGTTTTTATCGTTCTTATGGCAAAACTTGTTTAGGGTAAAATCAATCAAATATTGCTCAAGTATAAAGTTACGAGTTTAATTTTCTTCACATGGTGGTACAAACAGTCGTATATTTGCCTTGAGCAAAGTGAAATTAGACGACAAACTTTTTAAATGAAGAGAAAATGATGTCTTTTAATTCCAGGATACCATTGACAGATATTTATCAACTGTTGATATCACCATGCGAAGAAAATTAGACTCTATGTTTCTACTGGATAGATATTTTATTTATTTTGGTAAAAAAAAGTTTTTGCTATAAAAACTGTAAAAGTATTGACCTTATATCACGCGCATTCCAACACTTTCACCTTAGACATGTTCGAAAGATTCATCATAGGTGAAATGAGGGTTTATTCTTTCACAATTATGGGGGTTGATAAGTGGTTGGATGCTGTGTCTGTACTAGATTTAAGTTAATTTATAAATCTCGTATTAATATAATTAGTTGGTTCAAGGAGTGCACTTTAAATACCTTAGATAAAATAAAATGTGAGCTGTTATAGGCTGAATTGACTTTGAACATATAGCATTGTATAACGAGTAGGCCTAGACCAATATCTAATTTTGTCCTGTTTCCGTGAGAATTCAGTAACTAGTCAAATAACTTTGGGTTGCGTCAACTAGCCGATATATCCTAATCAGTAATCACCATTATGATTAACCACGCCACGCTTCTAAGTGATCGTTTAAAGTGTTATCATCTTGAGCTTCAACCCCGTGAGAACTGTCAGACTGAGATTCATAATTTCACACAAAATAGATATAATCTCGGGAGACAAAGTTCTTACCGATTATTATTTATAGAATTATTTTAAAAGAAATTGCCTTAGCGGACCACTTAGTGATACCTGAAACGGTGCCCACGTGGTTCAAGGAGACTAGAACGGAAAGGCGTTTCACTTGGTCATCCTTGATGGTCGAGGTTCTAATCCATACTGGGTCCACTGGGGTTAGTTCTTCGTCCGAGACCTATCAGCGCGGCACTACAAACCCTTTTCTACGCTAATGCGAGTGTACTTCCTACTAAACTACATTTTTCATTCAAAATCCTTGGATTAGGTTGCTTTAAATAGTCCTTGAACAACTCGGATCGGTAGGAGTGTGGATTAAACGTTAAGCTCTTCTAGTTTGACGGTGGAGTTTAACTTTGGTGATGAAAATAACTGTATCGGGATCTTCTTTTAACTAAATCTAATATAGTTTTTAGCAGCACGTCTTACTACCAGTTCGGTTTATACGCTTATATACTAATTACGCTAATGGTTTTTAGGGATTAATAAGGTTATATTTATAGGAAGTGTACCCACATTTGCATGGAGGGAGAGCTAAAACCAATATAAACATACACCATGTATGGCCTGAATCCAAATCCAGGCATACCTTTCACCTCACTTTTTATACATGATGAAATTAGAAGAATGTTTCAGTAATTTGAGTGCAAGTTAAAAGAAAACCTTGATTTTACCCTGGTCTTTGAGCTTTAAATTACTATAACGAGCCATTCGTATCACTCTAAGACTTGTCCATGTTTTACAGTTTCCAATTAAATATTAAACTCCTCGTGGAATTGACAAGTTAAATATGGTAGAGTTAGGCTGGGAAGAACAATTTAAAGTTTCAGAATAAAAAACTTACTAAAACTGTGTTCATATAGTCGCAAGTCACGTGGTATGTAGCTGTCAACTTTAATATATTGTAAGTTATCAATATCTATAATATAATACTTTACTTTACATCAATTACTTTTCCCAGCCTGTGGCCTGGGTAGGTTTATTTATTCAAGACATATATTTTCTACTGCTGACTTGCTAGACCTGTCGTAGCTTCATAAGAATTATGCTATAACTTAAGACTAGGACAGGCATAACATACAGTCATCGGCCATTAATTCATCACTGTGAAAGGGTAAACCTACGGTTCATCAATGATACATTTTTCGGCCATGCCGGGAATCTAACCGGGGACCCTTAACTCAGTAGACAAACAGGCTACCTACCGACTGAGCTAAGGTGTTGGATTAAAATGTAATACCAATAACTATTAAAGTATTATCAATGTTTACAGCAAACAAACATATGTTTACCCTTTAAGGTAACAACATTACCTCACATTATTTCACTGTATTATAGCATGCGAGATAGGGCAACAGTGTAATCTGTGAAGGAAAGACTAGTGCCTTTCTTCCTACCATAATCCTACACTGCACTCTTCGTTTACCCTGTATTATTATTATTATTATTATTAGCTCCGCGTCTTACTACCCATTCGGGTTATACGCACTTACGATAATGTGTAGTGGTAGGGTGATTGTGAGATGAAATGAAGGACCTACAGTTTAACGTAGAATCCGAACCACGGTGGAGGCCTGGCATTCCTCACATTCACAAGATGTCTTGTCAGAGGGGAAGGAATGGTTTGGTAATCAGATAAATCTGTGTCAGGACCAAGGATTGAACCCCGGCCGCCAGCACAGAAGTCTGACACCTTACCCCTAGACCGCCAGATCACTCTGTTTACCCTGTAAGATAGTGAAATTACCTTGTTTGGTTCCACTATAATATAGTTTATAATATATGGTCGTCGTGAAATCGGGCCCTTTTCAGGGTAAACTAAGTGTATCTCTTGTTTTACGACTCTCTCGGCTTTGTATAAACGTGGAGTGTGTTATGGCGGTCTCACACAAACCCGACAATCTTTCTAATCTACGACTTACCAACCTTCAATGTTCAAACAATAAATTAATCAACGGGGGAAACTGACCCTCGACTAAAACAAATCAACCAAGGATTAGTCCAAGGACGACCATTTCAATGTTGATTGAGGAGAACCACCCGTAAATTACTTCAGTCTATATACTCTTACAGGTGGTCACATCATGTAAGGTGTCTGGTTTGCTGCGTGATGGGAAGCTCAAGGTTTCAATCTTGTGCACATATGAAAAATAAAAAAAATTAAGTGTAAATTCTCCATGTCCTGTCAAAGCTAATGCGGGTGCAATTATTCTGAACTACCTTCCTCATCCATAGCCCTTAAATTAAGTATGTAATTACCATTCACCTAAAAGTATCACTAAAAAACTTGTAGTCCACAAGGAATCTTAACGCCTAGTAGTAATTAAGTTTAAAAAGTATATTTATTTCGATCGATTGAAACGGAACCAGGACTCGTAACTGAAGAAAATTATGTCAAGCTAGTTTGAATATTTTTACAAACGTATTTGAATTATTTGAGGTATTTAACGTGCACTTTCTGAAAGGACTGGTTGTATCAGCGAAAGGACCTACCAATTTTCCTGTGAAAGGTATTTTCACATACCTTCCAGGGTTCTCTAACATGCCACAATCGACATAGGATCGACGACTTTACTTCCCATCCAAAGGAAGTTGTGCTACGGATTTTTATCGCTCAAGAAACATCCGTCGACCTCGACCAGGTTTGATCCCACGTACATAGGATACTGAGGCGAGCACTTTACCCCAAGACCACCAAAGTTGACTAGTTTGAATATAATTTGTTTATTTTATATAATTTAAAATAATCATCAACAGTTTATAAAGGTAACGGTAGGCGAGTAGTTAACACACCTGAATCTGGACTTAGGAGGCCAGGGTTTGATATTGACAGAGTTTATTGGGGGAACTCCCTACCTTTATCTTTTCCCCCCTAGATGTAGTTTTGCATCCTCTCAGAAGTCACAGTATGGTACATTGTTTCAATAATTTACCCTCCTCATTATTTTCATTAATATAGTTGCCTATATCCAGTCCCTTACTGGTATTAACAATATTATTATAAGATATTTTTAAAATATTTAAATTGTTAAAAATATTTGAATAAAAAACAGCTTAAGAGTCAGCTGAGTCCTAATACAGAATACGAACATGTTTTAATCTATTATAAAAATAATAATTTGTCTTTATTGGTCCATTTATGCACGTAAACAGTTTCAAATCGATTCTTATCAAAATTGTTACTATTATAAGTGCTACATTAATTTTCAACCAACTTTTGTCTGGTGGGATAGTAGAAAACGATTTGGTGAGATCCAGACTCTTCCGACAGGGGTTTGAACCCCGATCTCTCCATCATTATCAGTCTAGTCTATTGCGAGAGTGTCGCCTTAGACCATGAGGCCACCGAAGCTGTATCTAACTGAATTAAAAAAAGTTAAAAAAAAAATGTTGTTGCTATTAAGCGCTAAAGAGATCAAAATAATGTATTAACGATAGTACTATAGCAAAAAGTTTGTTCAGGCACCTACACTGCCTTGTTTGTATTAGTGTGACGTAGTTGATAGTGACATATGGGCCGAGTAAATAGTAAATGTCGGTAAGCCCACGACACCTACACACACATAATCTTCCGTCATGAACATGTATGACCATATCACACCCTCTTTCATCAAACCTATATGGCACAGACAAAACTGGTCCAAAGAACATTCTCTTTGTATTCGATCCATGAGTCATCTTCCTCCACATCCAAAATCCCCATTCCCATACTTAGTATCATAATACCCACTCTATACCTCGCTTGAACCTGGCAACAAGCACCAATCAAATATAGAGACTTTAGATCAGTCGTTATCCCCTCTGCCTATGGAGCTTAGGTCTTGGGTTCAATTCCTGGCATGACTGAAAAATGTATCATATGTGAAATTGTGCTCCTCTTTTAACTGCACAACTAATGATTTAATGGCAGAGGAACTAGATGCTGTTTATTCTAGAGTTAAGCTAGTTTGTAAGTCGTGTATATATGCACTTGGTTCATAAAATGCAAGTTAAAGGCCACAATTAAAAAACAAACAAATAAAAAACACAATCCTTAATGTGAGTGTGTAGGTAACGCCAGTTAAGGGCATTGACGTTTTTATGGCAAAACTTTTTTGGTTCAAAATTAATAAAACATCGCTTCTGTAGAAATATATAATTTAATTTTCTTCACATGGTGGCCTTAACAGTTGTTGAATATCTGTCATGAGTATAGCGCCATTGGATGAGAAACTTTTTAAATGAAGAGATAAAGTTGTCATTATGTTCCAGAATACCCTTTCAAGAAATGTTGAGGTCATCGCGCGCAAACAATTAAGCTTTATGTTTCTACTGGAGCAATATGTTATTTCTTTTGACAAAATAAAGGTTTGGTATAAAAGATGGAAAAAAATACGTTTACTACTTTCTCACCATGCCATTAGTACAGCCCCTTGAGCGTAGAGGTAATGTGCCCTCATTTACGTGGAGTAAGAACGGGGAGCCATCAAGGGGAAAAACACATCAGTATGCCCAACTGGAAATTGGAAACCAGCCAAGACGAGATTGAAGCAGTTTTTTGAATGCCCACCGGTGTGGGTTTCTTTGCATGCTTATAGAAAAGAATATTTCTTTTCAAACGATGTTTGATATACTTCGTAACTTTAAAAATATATTTTTAATTTAAAAACGAACAGAAAATCGACATCGGTGGTCTTGGGGTAAAGTGTTCACCTCAGGACTCAATGGTCGTGGGTTCAAACCCAGATGAGGTTGACGGGTGTTTTCTGTAGTAATAAAAATCAGTTACACATTTTCTTTCGGAGGGGACGTAAAGCCGTAAATATCTTGTCTATTGTGGCATGCAAATACCCCTGTAAGGTATGTGAAAATGCCTTTCTGGCTAAATTGGTAAATCCTTTTACGCTCGCTCATAGAAATTCAGTGAGAAAGGCAACTTTTTTCGAGAGACTGCAGCACTTTCGTTTTGGTCCGAATCGGAACGGCCCGATTAAAGAGTGAAGTAGATAGAAGTAGACACTATCTCTCTCACATTTAACTTGAACTGACTACATCGCTATCTTCAAGGTGTGACTTTGTATTGAAAATAGAAGTTGGTGGGTGGAGGAAATTAGTTGAAGAGAAGGTAAATAAGAGATGTTTGCAGAGAGGCTTAGAGCTCAATTCATTGGGAAAAAAGACGATTCTCATGGTAATGCCAAAGCAGGGCAACCCAGAGAAAGAAAGATAAAGCTATTGATGCTACTCGGCTGTTTATAAACATGATGTTATATTTATTTATTTAAATACGTGGAGTAAAAAAGCCAAACTTTATTTTATCTTTTGTTTGGATGATTTTTTTAAATATGGATACTCCGCACGATACAATGTGTGTAGTGCATATTTTTGTATAATTTATTACTAAATTAAAAACGATTTGCATCAATAATAATCTGTAAAGTCCAATTATAACTATTATTAGTATTAATTTAGTTTAATTCCTAACCGAAATTAAATATAGGCCTGATTTACTCGCCTCGGTGGTCGAATGGTCTAAGCGCGTCCCTTTCACAATATGCTAGACTGCCTATGATAGGGAAATCGGGGTTCGAGTCTCGGTCGGATGCACTGAGGGTGGTTTTACGTAGATGGTTTTTCTCCACTCCCTCCTCACAAATGCAGGTACATTCTCTATAAATATGGCCCTCCTCATTCCCAACATATTAACCTAATTAGTGCTTGTATAAACCATATATACTCGTATGTACACATTTTTAGGACCACGTCTTACTGCCTGTTGGGTATATATATATATATATATAATGCGTACCTAATAACGCCATTCCCTTAGGGGGTAGGCAAGAAACTGTGAATTTAGTTTAAAAAAACTTTCGTATTTAATCCATCCTCACAAACTTTCTCCACAATTCTCTATCCTTGCATACTTCCTTCGCTTCAACAACATCAAAACACCGAGAAATACATGCTATTTTATTTTCAAAATTCTTATGTTTCTCTTTTTCAAGTATTCATCTACAACATTTAGCCATATCTTACATCGCCTACACCTTTCTTTTGGTCCATACACTTTACCTTCATATATTTGTTTCGTCACTCAATCCATTGTATTCCCTGTCAAGCCACACTCCTTCAGCACCCATTTATTAATGACTATGTCCTTACGAGTTTTTCAACAAACATTTCTTAGATATCTCATTCCAAACGCATTCACCATGCTCTTGTGTTCCTCCTGATAAACCCACGCTTCACATCCATAAAACAACGAGAGCGTTAACACACTTTTATATACTGCCATCCTTGCCTCTTTTGATACTACCTCATCCTTTGCAATAATCCACATTCATCCAAATGCTCTCTGAGATGCATTCACCCGTATATCGATTTCACCATTTATCCTTCCATTTTTACAGAACATTCTGCCCAGATACACAAAATCATTCACTTGTTCTAACAGTTTTCCATTTATACTAAGTTGACAATCATTGCCTGATCAGTCCTTATCAAAAACCAATACCTTTTTTTTTGGAGACATTTAAGTTCTGTTTTTCTCCACACTCAAACGATGTAATGCATTCTTCAAGTCACTTTCCTTCTCAAACATTGATATAGGATCATGTGCATATAACATCACTCTCACATTCTTATTGTCCAAGTGTACACCAACCACGTCCTCACAAGAATCCCTCATACATTTATCCATGAAAACATTAAACAACCATGGAGACAGAACGCAACCTTTTCTAACACCCTGTTCTTTTTCAAACCATTCATTCAAAGTTCCACCCACCCCAACGCACGTTTTACTTTCATCATACACCACCTTAATTGCATTTACTAACCATGCATCCTCACCATTCCATAACATACTCCTATTCACCTGATCGTACGCTTTCTCCAGATCAACTAATGCACAATAAACTTTCTTTCTTACTACCACACATTCCTCAATCACTTGTTGCAATGCAAATATCTGGTCCATTCAACCTCTACTTGGCATGAAATCACATCGAACACCCCAAATATTACCCGCAGATCTTTCACGCACTTTCTCAACTAAAAATCTCCCAAAAACTATGCCTGGAATACTCAACCAACTAATGGCCATATAATTCCTACATCCACTCTTACTGCCTTTGACTTTATACGAAGGAACAATGACGGCATTCTTCCACTCATCAGGAACGTTTGCAGCCCCAGCACACACATTGAACAACTCAGAGAGTCTGATGAATAACACCATGACCCCACATATAAGTATTTCACTTGTGATCCCATATGCCAGCAACTTTGCCATTCTTTGACATTTTCATAGCTTTAAACATATTAATCTCGTTAATTCTTTCACTCCTTATAATATTTTCCCTATTTTCTTCTACTTTCTCCACAATTTCGACATATAATTGCTCGAAATACTTTGGCCATCTCTTTCTTATAACGTTTTCATTCCAGATAATCTCACCAGATTCTTTCTGAATGTCATAGGTCTTTTTTTGCACTCATTGTTTCGTTCTCTTTACCCACTTCCAGAACAGCTTCTTATTACCTTCAAAATCATTCTGCATTCTTTCTTTTTCTCTTAATCTCATTTTCTCTTTACTCTCATTTACCTACTTTCTTTGAATTTATCTTTTTATCTTTTTCTATGTCACACAGACTCTTATGTTCTATTTCACTCTTCACAGCAATCTTATTTTTTGTATGCTTCTTTCTTTTCTCTCACAGCTTTTTACACCAGTTCATTCCACCATGCATTTTATTTTTAAATTTCCCAACACTGTGGATCCGCACACACCATTCGCGCACTTAGCTACAGCCTCTGCGTATAACCCTAACGGGTAGTAAGACGCGGTGCTAATAATAATTACAGCATCTTTTATTCTTTACCAAGCTTTTTCAATAGCATAAACAGTTATTTTGATATTTTAGTAATTCTCTTTTAAAGTTAGTTTTTAGCCCAGAAATCGTTCATATTGCGCTCTAACACTTTTATCCTGCAACTTTTACACGTTAACTCTTACTTTCTTACTACTATTGCGCTACTTTCACACAAAACTAATACCTAATTCAACTTCTTAAATCACTATAAAGTGATCCGTTCCACATTCAGCTCCACGCATAGCCCTGGTATTATTCACTAAACTTCTCAGTCTCTCATCATTCAGCACATCGTTCTCGAATCATCCCTTCGCCATGGATATAAGTGAATATCTTTGTGCTCAAACCCTGCGTTTGATACAAATAAATATTTTTCTAAACACAAACTCACTAATTCATTACCATTCTCGTCCAACCCATCATCAGCATACCTTCATAACATTCTTTCTGAATTTCTCCTTGGGAACCCACCCATCCATTCATATCTCCTAACAAAATAATTCTTTCACCCGGTTCACATGCATTCAAGACTTCATATAGCTAATTCCAAAACTCCGCTCTTACATTATCGTCTTAACCTTCCACCAGAGCATAACCAGCAACCAAAATAATTCTGCGAATACCTATCTTCATACATACCCATAGAAATCTAGATGACACCAACTCACACCTTCTCACAAACAGCTTAGCTATTGGGAAAAGGAGTAAACGTACTCCTTAACTTCCTCTTAATTATTCATCCACACCTCACCAAAGTGCTAGGTTACCATCACTCATCATTAAAACATATTTCCCTTTCCACTTGGATTCACATACACACAAAATATCCATTTTTCTTCCAATCACGTCCTCTAACAGTTCATTATCTTTGCCACACACTCCTCCCACATTTCAAGTTCCCAAAGTTCATACTCTCGCCAGTTTGTCAACTGATAGGCCTTTCAGTTTTAACCTCAGCTGCCCATCATAGTTTTGGTCATCCGAGGCTATTGTTTCACAGTTTCTTGTAGTAATTTTAAAAAGTGTAGACCGGGTTACTAGCCTTCATCGTACCTGCACCCATGACAGTATTCACTTCTGATGGTAAGGATGTTGTTCTGATTATTGCTGGCACATTTAAGCAGTATATCACAGTTACAGCCATAGCTTAGTCTCACCCTGAGCGCGGTTGCACTATTCCTGCAAACCAGTATCCCTACTATAGAGAATGCCTTGCCAGTCAGTATACCGTTGCTCATGTCACTACAACTACGAGGTAAGGCGATGCACTGACACACTAGGACATTTAATATATATATACATATATATATAATATATAAATTATACATATATTTTATCACCAAGTCTTACTGCCCTTCCTTAATTAGAATATATATATATATATATATATATATATATACATACATACATAGGTAACTTTATGCTGTCTGAAACATTGATATTTAATTCGAACCAAAGAGAATATCCAAATGATAAAGATAAAAAACTTTAATATTCATGATTTGACTCAATTAACACCAAATAAAATAGAGTAAGTGACCTGGCGGTCTAGGGGTAAGGTGTCAGACTTCTGTGCTGGCGGCCGGGGTTCAATCCTCGGTCCCGGCACAGATTTATCTTATTACCAAACCCTTCCTTCACCTCTGACAAGACATCTTGTGAATGTGGGGAATGCCAGGCCTCCACCGTGGTTCGGATTCCACGTTAAACTGTAGGTCCTTTATTTCATCTCACAATCACCCTACCATTACACATTAGCGTAAGTGCGTATAGCCCGAACGGGTAGTAAGACGCGGTGCTAATAATAATTATAAATAAAATAGAAAATTGTTACTAATATTAATTTTTTAACGCCTTATATAAATTCTTGATGTGGAGTTGTTCACACAAAACATCAAGTTATTATTATGTTTAATATTCAATGTTTATTTCTTAATTATATAATCTTTAATCTCTCTTTGACAACATCATCATGAATATGATTAAAATATGGGAGTTTAGTTTTATTCTAATCAATAATAAAAATAAATATCCCATTCAGGCCTGGATTAGCACTTTTGGGGGCCCTGTACCAAGTAGAAATCAGGGCCCTTAGAAGTTAGTTTCCCAATCAATGATTATGAATCTTTGATATGCATCATACATGGATCATTTTATTTACAAACAAACTTTATTGCTAACGTTTAGCCGTAAGTTTTGTTGTTAACATATTAATTATTAATACTATAGTAATTGTTAAACTATACAATCTATTATATACTGAGTGGATTATAGTATTGTAGATTAATCGCTAATTTTATAATAATACTGAACGTTATTTAATTAAAGACAATTTCAGTGTAATTGCGTTCTATGTAGTCCGCCTTCTGCAGATAAAGTAGTAATAGTATTAGTAGACTATAGTAAAAACTATTTTATTATTAAAAACTTATTTTTTTGCGTTTTTCTCACGTCGCATTTAATTAATTCTTCAATATTAATACTTTTATTATTTTACCTCAGATATCGTTGTCAATAGAAAACCAATGTTTATTTTCTGTCAAAAGTCAACGGTTCCGTCTGCATATATATGTAGTATTTCTGGTTTGCCAAAAAGCAAAGCTTGCGTTAATTTTTAAGCACGGACTGTCAGACTCCGCGTAAAACCAGGCTACCAGCGCCCTTCGATTAGGGAATTTCTAGATTAGTTTGGGATACATTTTACGAAAAAACACAAAAATATTGAAATATCACAAAATAAATACAAGTCAAAGTGATTTATTAGATAGGCGTGTCGAAGGGGGGGG